>JBBPTU010000982.1:0-15782 GCA_038094295.1 Tylopilus aff. beelii | reverse complement strand
CGTCACCGACTTACTCTCCCACGTCGCCTGCGCTGAATCTGACATCGCCAGGATACTCGCCTACGAGTCCGAGATATTCGCCCACGTCGCCGTCATTCTCGCCAACATCGCCTAGGTACAGTCCCCAATCTCCCTCGTTCAGCCCCACGTCGCCGCGGTACTCTCCAACAAGTCCGTCATTCAGCCCAGCATCTCCGAGATGTGAGTATCTCGAGTCCGTCTTTTGTAGTGCGTCATCTAACATTCCCCTAGATTCTCCGAGTACGCATATTCACCATTCTGTTCATCGCGTGATACTAACACCTACAAACCCACCTCGGCGTAATTGTAGCTTGTACGTTCCATTATTACCTCTTGGAGTCCGATGCTAATGTAGTCGACAGCCCCCGCTCATATGTCTCCCTCCTCACCAAAGTATTCTCCTACCTCTCCGACATCACCTTCGTCACCCAAATACTGTGAGCGTATGTCTTCCTCACGAGTTCGGTATACTTACTTTTCGTAGCTCCAACTTCCCCGACATATTCCCCAGCTTGTGAGTCTTCATCATAAATCACCCTCTCTATTCACTGACCGTTCTGGCCCATTAGCTCCAGCGTATTGTGAGTATTCAATTACATATGATTCTGAGCCACTTGATGGTCTTCTTCACCAGCCCCAGCGTCTCCAGCATACAGTCCGACGTCGCCACGCTGGTCGCCTTCCAGTCCTGCCCAAAACGGATCCACTGCGCGCTCACACTCTTATAGTACATCGCCCTCGTGGGAGTGAGCTCTCAGTGCTTACGATCTTGTCGATTTGTTATCGGGTGCTGACTCATGTCGTCTCGTTTGCTCTTCTTTCATGTGGGCGTCGTTACTCCCGAGGTGCTGGGAGTCGACGTTCGGATGTTGGGATGCCATGGTATCTAGCGCTCAGTCTTGCCTCGTTCGTCCTATTCGGTTCTCTTATGTTTTTGTTTCCCCATTCACCATGTCTAGCAATTCCATGTAGAATAAGCACAATTTTTACTATACGAGCTAATAGACTCGCCTTGCTTGGCAAGGTTTTTGGAGTCGTCCCGTCGTGGGAATATTTGGAAGTCTGTGTGGTTTCCTAATCATTTCGACAATCATGATCTCGGGCTCCAGACCAATAGCATCCGTTTCAGGCGTTCGTTCCCATGTTGGCCTTATCGTGATTGTTTCCTTGGTCTTCTACACCTTGGGGTGCAGAATGTGCACTAGGGACTAGTTGAGATCTATCGTGTTATGGGTCTGGTTTCCCTTGATGTTGGGCCCCACTGGCAAGTACGGGTCGTCGCAGGTGACCAGGGTACGTCTAGGGCTAGTTGCGCAATTTTGTACCCTCAGATGTATTTGCATGTTGTTATTCGCGGACAGTTCGGACGGGTGCTTGTTTGGTGTCACCTACATGATACATTTCACATCCGGACTCTAACTTACACACCGCCATGGAGTCATTTTCCACACCACCTCGTACTCTGGGCTCGAGGCAATCGCGTCGTACAGACACAACGCGCCCATGGACCGAGCAGTCGCGTACGGGAACGGCACGTCCAGGAACTGGCCGTCCTCAGACCGCCGCGTCGACGAGGCACGAAGGCAGCTACGTGATCGCTCTCCTCGAAAGTCGCGGCGTCGCACACGAAGTGGGCATCGCAGCCATGGACAGAGACACGGGGCACGTCGTGCTCGTTCAGGTATGGCCTCAACTTTGCATTGGAGTTTTGCCTCTGGGCATCGCGTTCTTCGTCGTCTGATCCTGCCCTGCACGAAGCTCGCCGATTGTTCGACGTACGTCAAGACGCTGCATCAGATGCACATTCATTACCCCTCGCTCGTTCTCGTACCCGATACGTTCATCGCTGCCGCGGACGCGACGTTGGCGTCTGCGGGGAAGAAGCCCCAGACTACGTCTTTGCTCGTCCAGTTTATTAGAGAGGAATTTCCAAACGCGCCAGTAGAGCCAGTGGCGAGGAAGTATTGGAACGATGGCGCGGGTGCGTGCACTGCGCGTTGGCAATGCATCCATCGTAACCTGTCGCAGGGATGGACTTTATCACCCAACTATGCGTCGAAAACGACGAACGGGCTGCCACGCTCGTGTCTGCATCAGACAAGTACAGCATATATGCGCCTCAGATGAACTTGGTGTTGATGTTAATGCGCGACAGATACTACGCGCTCTCTGCTGCGTGCGCATTGTTCAAGTATGCCGAGAATCGTTTAAACCTCAGATTTTCAGCTGGGTCCCTTCGCATAAACTATGCCTCCGTTGAGGGTACGATGCTGATAGATCCTGAGACAGCAAAAAATCTTGAACTTGTCAAGAATGTCTTGCGCAAGAAGTCATCACATACGCTCTTCGGGTGAGATATCATTCCTGATGCTTTACTCATAACTTTATGAGAGTAGGGTTCTCAACCACACTTATACTGCAATGGCTTCCCGCTTATTGCGCACAAATATCTTGGCCCCATTGACAGGTAATTTTATATATCATTTATCGCAGACAATAGGCAATCCTGAATGGATATTTGAGGGATCGAGGCTATCAATGCCCGTCTCGACGTTGTAGCAGGTACTTCAACGTTCTGTCGTGAGCTTTCGTTCTGACTCTTCACGCAGAGCTCGTGCAGAATGAGGATCGATTCTCTGAGATCCGGGATGCGCTCAAGTATCTCAATAAGCTAGACTTTGACAAGTTGATATCATCGGTCAGAGGACACAACCCACGTTTGACACAGATTGACAGTCGTTTAGCTTGCAACGCTCGAAGTTCGCTCATCGAATACCGCGAAGTCCGTTTTTGCTCGGGTTTCTCAGATTCTCTCCCTTCAGAGCGTCATTCGGAGTCTACCGGCCCTTCGAAAAGCATTAGAAAACAGTCAGTCTCCGCTCCTGTGCCTTATACACGAGGTACGCAGGGGTAGCCGGCACTGGCGCGATTTTCACTTCATGAAGTTCTCAGATGATCTCAGACAACCGTCTTGCGCTCATCGCGGACCTCATTACGGACAATCTGAATGACATGGTCGGTCCTACCAAGGTTCGGCATGCCTGGAGTGCCGTCCGCTCGCTGATTCGGTTCTATCACTCAGGGCGGTCTCGCGTCCGTCAACGCTAGAGTGTATGCAGTGAAGGTTAGGAATTATGTACTCGGTCTCGATGGACCTCACACCTCCTTATTCTAGGCTAACCGAAATCGCCTTCTCGACGTGGCACGAGAAACTTTCAAGGAAAATGTTGGCGATATATACCAGCTAAATACTGCATTATCAGAGAAATACGGGTTACCGATAACGCTGGTCTACCAAGAAAGCGGTTTTATCTTTGCACTGAAGAAGGACGAATTGGAAGGCGAACTTCCCAGAGGTTTTTTGAATGTTTCTGCTCAAAAGGGGAGGTGGGTCTTCTCAAGCTTAGAGTTGGTGTGTGAATTTCCGCGCTGTCTTTGAGGACAAATTACATACAGACAACGTGCAGAAAAAGCTGAATGCGCGTATGAAAGATGCGCTAGATGAGACCTTGATTCTCAGTGATAAGTAGGTGTTCGTCTGCTTATGGATAAATGCATCAAGTGACGCCGTCAGGGTCATTCAAGAATTAGTAGTTGAAGTATTATCGCATTCTGGTGCTTTATACACCGCATCCGAGGCAGTGAATACCATTGAAATTCTCGTCATGTTAATAGTTATTCATTCTGATAGGTGGCCTTGATCGATCTCCTTTGGTCCTTTGCGCATGCTTCTATCAGTGAGTATTGCGTCATAATGTGCGATCTGATCTGAACCTATCGAAACTCGCAGTGAGGAATTACGGTGGTGCCTTGTATTGCTCTTATAGGTAGCAAGGCTAACAAGAGTCGCTTGATCTTGCAGTCCGTCCAGAGTTTACAGGCACTCTCGCAGTCAAATCTGGTCGGCATCCGATTCTAGAAACTGTTCATGCTGCCGGGACATTAGTGGCGAATGACATATACTGCTGTGATGCGTCTCACTTCCAGATCATTCAGGGCCCGAAGTGAGTGTATCCCCTTGTGATAGTTTACAGGGGCTCAGTTTTATTGCCAGTATGTCAGGTAGGTTCCGAGTTAGCAACGGGAACTCGAACACCCTTCCTACATGTAACCAGGGAAGAGTACCTACCTTCGCCAGACCGGCCTCTTGGTCATTATGGCTATGTGTGGCTGCTTCGTTCCCGCTGACTACGCAAGCTTTCGGCAAGTTGTCTAATTCAAGGTCCTATATAGCCTCTAAACCTCGTTCACGTTTTCAGCATTCATGACGCGCTGTTATCCCGTTTGTCCAATGACGATGACATGGAAAGGAACTTGAGCACATTTGCAAATGAGATGACTTCCTCGGCGATGATACTGGGAAAGTTGCCCTCGACCGTGTCAGATTTCGACTAAGCTTGACAGCAGGTCTCGCAACGCCCAAAACACTTGTCCTGGTGGACGAGTTGGGTCGTGGGACTTCTCCCTGCGAGGGAGTTGGAATTGCACATGCCATTGCGGAGGAACTCGTCGGAGTTAAGGTGGGTGTAGGGCTAGCGTTCAACTCTGCTGACTTATTGGATCAGTGCTTCGTACTGTTTGCAACGTCCGTACTTCATTTTGAAAATCGGAAGACCACTATTATTTACACTACTGTTAGCCACTTCCATGAGTTATCCAAAACGCTCTCCCGACAACCCTCAGTAGTGAAGTAAGAGCTAGTTTTTGAGATCCGAATTTATCACCAAGTATCCGTCTGAACTCTTTCCCAGCCTGCATCTTTCTGTCCAGGTCAGTACCTCCCATTTTCCAAACGATCGTTGATAGAGATTCTTCATCAGCGTACACGGAAATCAGCATCTAGCCTTGGCATGGTATTCAAGTACAAGTAGGTGGTTAACTAAATGCAGCCTTCTTATCTAACTCGATGCAGAATAATGGACGGTCTTCCCGAAGGCTTGGATCATTATGGTTGGTTCTGATTCACCAGGTACAAATTGCTGCTACAGAAGTAAATTGACAGGCTTGGAACTTGCTCGACTTGCTGATCTCCCCAGCGACGTGATAGAGGAAGGCAAGAGGGTGGCAATAGCCCTTGCTGACCTGCATGCCCGAAGGGAGGAAGAAAGTCAAGTGACTTTAATGGCCGCGCGCCGCCGTGCTGTCTTGAAGGTGTGTCTCGTATCAGTGCCCCTAAACCGATCACCGGAGGCCTTTGGTTGTACTAAAGCTCCGATCGCAACTCACGCAAGCCTTGGACTACTCTACACTCCCTGACGAGGAACTGGTGACGTATCTCGCTCGGTTTCAGAAGGATCTTATACAGGTTTTCCATGAAACTTCATGATCAAACGAAATCCCCATAGCTCTCCACGTATTCTGTTGTTGTAACGTAACTATTTTTATGACATTTCGGAGTGAACGGAGCCCGAGTGGATGTTTTTGCCGTTATCACGCGCCAGCGTGATGGCAACGCCCGTGGGTTACGGCGCTGACATTGTGTCATTTGGGATCACTACCTATACTACAGCCTCGGACGATTCAGCACTCGACCGGGCGATTTATAGAAAGCGTGTCTTCAGACCTACCCCAATTGGGGGTACTTGGCAACTTGAACTCATACTTATCTATCCGTGTGGAATGGGCCGCTCAGCCACTCCTTGCTTTCCCCTGAAGTCTTTCTTCTATCTGCACTGTCATCCTCTTCTTTCAGCGACTTGACCGAATCATGGGTAACTGTACTTCACGTTTCCAGTCCATTCAGAGCGTAACCAGAGGTGGCCATTCGGAGAAATGCCACGTTGCTGCGGGGTTACCTCCGTGCCTTGCATTTCCCATCCAAGAACCAACGCAATCATTCTGGACTTTCCCCCCCTCTTCTATCGCTACACATGCCTCCAGTGATACCATTCCTACCCATGCAGATGTCGGTGAGTGCCTTTTGTTTTGAGCTTCCTGTCTCTATACTTAGCCGTATTATCCGATAGTTATCATTGGGTCTGGAATATCTGGCGCATCGTTCGCGAGGACCTTGCTCGATGTTGATCAAGAACGAAATGGAAATAGTCGCCCGCTGAGCGTCGTCATGTTAGAAGCACAAGAGACGTGTTCCGGAGCGACAGGAAGGTGTGTCCATTCACTGGTCCACGACGCGATCACACCGAAATCAGAGTACAGGAATGGAGGGCACATTAACCCGCCACTGTACCACGATTATGAAGACTTGAAACAGCGACTTGGTAAGGTTGCGACCCAGCAGATCGTGCGCTTCCGGGTCGCGCACCTCGATTTGTTATTAGATGTCGCAGAGGCTGAGGCAGATGATGCCGATTGCCGGGAGGTGTGCTCCGTGGATGTTTACTTTGATGAGACAGTTTTTGCGGAGGCAAAGCGAAAGCTGAGTGTCTTCAGGGAAGAAATGCCCGAAGAAGCTAGGTCGTTTAGTGTCTGGCAAGGGGAAGACGCCCGAAAGGTACGCGGTCGCCTATCTATTAAAGTGTGCGCTCGCGTAGAGCTATGTCGTTTCTAGAGATACAACCTGTCGGCATTGGCCGTTGGGTGTATCATATCGCGCGCTGGTGCGGTGCAGCCCTATCGTTTTGTCACAGACATTCTTTCCCGGCTTCTGGAGGAATACCCAAAAAAGTTGGTATTATCTTGACTTGATACCGGATATTTGACTTACCGACAACGACCATTGGCCAGCTTCCAGCTTTTTACAAAAACGCCATGCACTTCTGTCGCCGAGCCGTCGTCCACAAACCCATTTTACTCCTTGACTACGCCCCGTGGAAAACTGACCACCTCTCACGTCATCCATCTTACAAATGCGTACGTCGGGGGGCTTGTGCCAGGCCTCGCAGATGTTGTGTACATGGTCCGAGAGACCATGAGCGCACAACGACCCGGGAAGGCACTCCAATTTCTGACCACGGGGGGAAACAATGCGCAGAAGAAACACGAACAGCGATCCTATATCTTTTTTGACGACCCAGAACAGAAGGGCTTTGACTACCTCATACAAATGCCAAGCGGAGAACAAGAGCTGATGTTTGGTGCGGGCCGCGAACCTGAGAGCGATGCCATGGATGAACAGGGGTGCAGAGGTATGTATGACGTACACAGCGCCGTACATGTATCAGGGGCACTTCCTGTCTATTTTGGAGCTACTAATTGGGGGGCTGAGGGGGTTTCCGCCGCCGAATCTCCGGCTGCTAATGACAGCCAGGGGGACGTCCAAGGGCAAACACGAGATCCGTGGGCCGCTGGCAGGGTGAAAGCACTTTGGAGTGGGGTGTTAAGTGTCTCCGTCGATGAGTTCCCATGGGTGGGACGTATTCCAAGCGCTATCTCAGGTCGGCGGTCGCCAGGAGCGACCATATCGGAGAAAGATGGGAGGGCAAAGACTGCAGACCCCGGGGAGTGGATTGCGGCGGGGTACAGTGGAGAGGGCATGGTTCATGCATGGTTATGTACGCGGGCGCTTGCATTGATGGTGCTAGGCCTCGACAGCGCCAGGGACATTGAAACTGAGGGAAGCTACGGGGCGGGTCAGGCTGTGGACGAGTGGCTGCCTGCGTGTTTCCGAATCACTGTGGAGCGTCTAAGGAACGCGCGCAAACAACGGAAGGGACTTAAGCGGAATAGTGGTTGTGAAGAGGCCGTCATGCGCAATAGGTCGGGGAGGATGAAGATCTATCGGCGTAATTAAGCCACTTCAATGGAGCGAAAATACCACAACAGAATATCTCTTTAGTAGATACTGCTCTCATGTATTTGTTCCAAGATATCGCGAACGTCGCCAATGTTTGCTCGAGCAGCGCTCAGCGGCACTGGTCTCGCGGCTCGGATATCGGGCCGGCAACTTACTTTACTGTGGACGACCAAAACCAAAGTTTCTGAATTAGAAACAACAAAGCTTGGCTGCCTAGCTTCCCCAGTTTATCGCTCTGTCGGGAACTTGAATCGCGAAATGACCTCGGAGATGTAAGTAAACCGATCAAAACCGCAATCGCAAACGCGATCTGATAAGCTAGTAGGCTCCTTGCGATGCCTCCACGTAGTATGCATTATAGGTCCAAGAATCCCCGACGTTCGTACAGGTTTGCGATGGCAGAACTCCATCCTACAGACGGACACGTCAACGCCCAGCTGATACTTACTGTACATAGGTCGTCCAAGGCACACTTGTTTAGTGTCTCAGGTTGCAGTGACTCGCCTATTGGCTAGCCACAAGCTCCACCATGTCCGGCTTCCTACTCTCCCCGACTTAGGTCCTAGCATACCCCAAGATCAGACGGCGGCCGTAGTACTGTTACGAGGCCCCACTTTCATTGCCGGAGCCAGTTCCACTACCGACTACTACCGTCGAGATCTATTACCTCCAGTGGCCAGCTGGCCGTGTCATCCACCACACGATTACACGTAGCAAAGTGTGCCTGTGGGGAGATGTTACGATCCCTCGCGCAAGAACGGATCTCGGATCTGCCCTTTCCTGCGTTGTCAAAGGCATGGCTAACCACGATGAGGTTGCCTTTGAAGGCCACCGTAACTAAGGAAATACCGAGAAATGGGCGTGGCCATTCCAAATCGGTGGTACGAAGCTAGAAGAGCGGAGCGCCCCGCAACGTGGTCGCAGCGGCATTCGGCGAACTTACTGCCAGTGATCGTGCTCTCCGTTTGTGCCCGTACTGCTGACAGGCGCCAGATCTGTGAGCGTGCAGCTGCGCGATAGTAATATGGAATGACGAGGCCTGCGTGCAGGGCACTAGGGTATCAAGTACCACGGTCGATGGTTTCTTCCAACTCCCTCACGAGACATCTGGATTTTAATCAACACGGAGCTTCGTGTTATGGTACGGTCGATCTTCGCTGCACGTTTCATAGCAAGGGATCATAGGTATCAGAAGGAAAGGTGCTCCCTGAGGAGGTCGGACGCAGCGCTTGATGGTGCTGGCGGCGCAGTCGCAGTGCATTTCTACCCTTCACTGGATACAAGCAAGGAATTTAATCTAGGATGGTTGTGTACGGAACCTGGAGCGGGCTAGATGACGGGAATAGCATCATCCGATGTCAGTCTGAGCCTGAGTGGATAGGAAAAGTGGGCTCACTCACAGCATAAGTCTTTCCATGTGAGCATAACTCCATCCAGTTCACTGTCCTGTCCTGTAGTTATATTGCTCACACCGAATGCCTAGGTAGAGACTATTGGCTGGCTTCATGCTGTAGTCGCTAGGAACGATGAATTTCACAGTTGAGGCACTCCGCCTTATCCCCGCAGTTCCTTTGCCGGTTTTCCCATGGTTGATTTGGTCCATGTTAGGCAGTTTGCACAAGACTTGCCAAGGCACGCTCTACTAGTATGTGCTCTCTTGCCATATACCGTATTTTACCTGACTCACGTTCTGTTCTCTTGTCTAGTCACGTTCTTGTACATTTCGCCAGTGCTACCTTTCATACCCTCGAGCGTGACACCACCATGCATATCCCTGACCTCTCAGGCGTGCTCTACCAGCGTTCTCTGATCACTACAGCGGCCCCGCTCGACAAGTCCCGCTTCACCCTCGACACCTCTGGCGTCTCAGGTTTTTTTGGTGGAGATGAGGCGATATCTGCCATGGCTACTGTTCACATTTATAGAGGTCGGCGATGGCTGGGGTGGTACAACACTCCAGGATCGTTCCAAATTGCCAGGCGATACGGCCTTGTCGCCAAATCCGCCATCTTCAAGGGATTCTTTCCAGGTGTCCGCACCGACATTGCCGAATTATTCGAGTTTGAGGGCTGGAAGGGACCAAGATTTCAGGCCGTCAGCTCTGGGACTATCATGGATAGTACCGGTCATTTGGCTTCTATCCTCATGAAGGAATGTGCTGCGACAGATGGGATTCCGGTTCCTGGGCGGGAAGGACCAGGCATTGGGGTCACTATTGTTGGTCTCAACACCGTCCCTCCAAGGGTGGTACATCCTGAGCGCATCCCCGATTACTCGCCCTTGTTTGCCATTATCCCCATCTCTGTCAGCCTTCTGACGTGCATCGCAAGTGGTGTCTACGAGGACTGGTTCTCGTTCTGCTTAATCCTATGGGGTATACTCAGCAACGGAATATCCTGCCTCGTCATCGGCTCGGGGACCTTACGCTTTACCCATCACATGCCCGCAGTGGGATCACCACCTGGAGATGGAATCCTCGGTGCTGGCGAGGAGTTCGTGCTGTTACAGGGCGACGAAGGTGCCGTGAACTCGATCACTCTCGGCAAGTTTTCTCTTGAATTTCCCAGCAAGTTCCATGACGAGTACATCGGATACTGTTCCATCCTCCTCACTATTCAATTCATCGCTCAACTATTCCTCATTCCCCAAGCATCGCTATTCGGACAGCTTATGTTTATCACCTCGCTTGGGGTTTCTTGGTTTTACAACTCGTGTATCTCAGCATTCGATAAGGAGAAGGTTCAACGGCACATCTTATTAGTGGACGTACTCAGGAGACCACTGCTGAAGAAGTACATCTTGACTACGCGCACCTCCGCGGTCATGTTTGCACTCTGTGTGCTTTCCCCGGAGGATCCGAGGAGGATACTTGAAGCATACCTGCCTAATGATACCAAGGTCTGGCGACGGTGGAAGGAGACGGTCATAGAGCGGCTTCGGGCCAAGGAGATACTTCACTTTGAAGAAAAGGATTGGGATCTAGAAGGTTACAGCGACCAAGAGAAGAAGTTGCTTCACTCACTTTACGGTGACGCACAAGCAGCATATGATGGATTTTTGTCGGTAAACTTCAAGGATACGCAGGTAATGAAAATCGCTTAGGACGTAACCCTGCAAGGACAACCTAATTTTCACCTCTTATATCCTCCTTGTTGCTAACCTGCACGTGCTGTATTTATGACTTGCATTATTGCTAGTATTTGGACGATCTTCACTAGATAATCAGATTGGCATCGCTTCGACTCTTAACTTACCACTAGCAGCTACATTATCAGTGATTGTGAGGTTAAGCCTGGCAATAGCATATAAATGACTTTCAAATCTAGGACCACCCTTGTTCGACATGGTAGGCACAGCATGTTTGTTTTCTCGGTTTCGTGGCCGGGCATAGAAATACCGTGACCATGCTGTAGGTAATTGAAACAGAAGGCCAGACCCCTTGCAATTGATCGCGAGTTTTTTCTTGTGAACTCAATTTATTCAAGTTCGCAGCACAGTGTATAATCTCGTAACACCCTTTAAACGCTCACACCTAACCAGCGTGCAGCACTTTCGACGTACCAGCGTTTTACTTGCTCTTAAATTCGAACCTGGATGCTGTAAAGAAAAAAAAAGATGTGTTCTAAATTTCCACCCGCGCAATCCCCACGCAGCGCTTCCCAGTTTCTCGCTCAAAAGCAATTTTTGCCGCCCACTTATCCTTACTCGGCTTTGACATGTGGTTGTAGCACTGGCAGGAAGGCGGTCCCTCCCCTTGATGCTGTATCGCTCTTAGTCCGTTCCAATTGGCTACTCGTCTGCACATAAAGCGCGTCGAGTGCCTCCTTCCCAAGTGCGTCCCTCACAGCCTAGCACCCCCGAGCATCTTATACCATGTACCTTCCCGACCTCTCGGATATGCTCGATCGACGCTCTAGTATGATCGCTAGTCCCACACCCGTCGACAAGTCTCGGTTCACCCTCGACACTTCTGGCGTCTCAGGTTTCTTTGGTGGAGATGAGGCGATATCTGCCATGGCCACAGTCCATGTTTACAGAGGTCGACGGTGGCTAGGGTGGTATAACACTCCAGGATCATTCCAGATCGCTAGGCAATACGGTCGTATTGCCAAATCAACGTTTTTCAAGGGGCTTTTCCCAGGAGTCCGTACCGACGCGGCCGAATTATTCGAGTTTGGGGGTTGGAAGGGACCAAAATTCCAGGCTATCAGTTCTGGAACTGTCATGGATAGTACCGGCCATCTAGCTTCCGTCCTCATGAAGGAATGCGCTGCAATGGATGGGGTCCAGATCCCCGCTCCTCGTCAAACATCAAGTATCGGAGTCACCATCGTCAAGCTCCACAAGGTCCCTCCTGAAACGGTGTACCCACACCGTAGCTTTGACCCCTCTTCCTTCTTCGCTGTTGTTCCCATCTCTGTCAGCCTTGCGACGTGCATCGCAAGTGGTGTCTACAAGGACTGGTTCTCATTCTGCTTGATTCTATGGGGTATCTTCAGCAATGGAATATCCTGCTTCATTATCGGCCTAGGGGCCTTACACTTTGTCCATCACGATCCCGCTAAGGGGTCACCGGCTGGCGACGGTATTCTTGGCACTTGGAAGGAGTTTGTGCTGTTGCGGGGAGAGGAGGGTGCCATAAACTCTGTTACCCGCGGCAAGTTTCTGCTCGACTTTCCCGCCAAAGATTACGATAAATACATCGGGATTTGCTCCATTTTACTCACAATTCAATTCATCGCTCAACTGTTCCTCATCCCACAAGCTTCGCTGTTTGGTCAAATCATGTTCATCGCCTCACTTGCAGTCTCTTGGATCTACAACTCGATTGTCTCTGCATTCGACAAGGAAAAGATTCAGCGGCGCATTCTTCTGAAGGAAGTGCTCGATAAACCCTGGATGAAAAGGTGTATATTGCCAACGTACACCTCCGCGGTCGTGTTTTCACTTTGCGTTCTCTCCCCCAAGGATCCGAGCAAGATCCTTGAAGCATACCTACCTAATGACACTGAAGTCTGGCGACGGTGGAAGGATACGATCTTAGAGCGACTCATGGCCAAGAGGGAGCTTCGCTTTCAAGAAAAAGATTGGGATGTGGAAGGTTACAGTGATCAAGAGAAGGAACTACTTTCGTCACTTTATGGTGACGCGGAAGCAGCATATGAAGGTTTCTTGTCCCACGCAAACTAATGATGTCGCACTGGCGGCTGCAGCAAGTTTTTCAGGACGTCACAGACACTACCCAGTAGTTTGTGCCGAAAAGACAATTGTACTATACCATTCCCAACTCGAACTCGTTTACGTCTTACCCATGATCTGCATTATCCCTCGGTCATACTTACGACTTCTACACAATACCACTTTCAAGTAGTTGATGGTTAGCACCGAATATCTACCGTAACTTTGGAGTATGGTGGCAACAGCGCGAGTTTGAACACCGAGCTGTAACAGATCGGAGTAAAAAGGCCCGACTCCGCTGAGTCACGTCCGACCTTGACTCCGACACGAGTCGCTAACTTCAACACTTTGATTGCGGTCGATATACGAATCCCTTAAGTTGCATGGGTACCGCGGTTGTGTTGATGCGCGATGCGCTCAGGTATGTTTCTCAGGTTAGTATTTATCACAGTCGAAAGGGCCATAATGCAACGCATTTGGGACTGCAAAACCTTGTTTGCACTGAGCATGTTCAAGTTGCCCTCCACATGTCCCTCGCTTCGTATGAAATGGATTTTGAGCTCAAAAGTCGTGCATTATGACCTTTTCTACTGTACACTGCACTCTCTAAGATTTGTTCTGCAGAAGTTTAGAGGCTGAGGTCATGAACAGCCTGTCTCAAGAGTTGTCAAAATTTGTACGTCCGAGTCAAATAACGCCTACGAAGTCATCGTTAGCTCTGGTCGAGTTAGTAACTCGGAGTCAGTCTACATACATGGATTTGCGAGCGGCCTCCCGACTTCTCCGAGGTCAGGAGCCGAGACCATCCCAATACATCCCTTGACCCAATTCGTCCGCTCTGTCAAATCTTTCATGTCCTCCCCAATCTCATGGTACTGGATCCCAAGCTCCGCAAGTACCGCACGATAGACGTAGAACGATTGCGCGTGTTGTTCCAAGCTGCGCACTCCGTCATCGACGAGCCATTCCGGCACTGGCCTAAGAAGAAGGAACTTGGCCTTTCTGTATCGTTTTAGCGCGCTTTGAAAGGTGGGGTGTTGGACCAGAAGGTTCTTCCTCTGCCTTGCCTGACGCTCGTCTTTCGCTGTCAGGACTGCATAGAAGACCGGATCGACCCCCGATCGGTCGCTGAGAATTAGGGCCTCGCCGACACCTCTCGCCCTTTCGTGTACCTCTGCCTCTCGCTCCAGCTGCGCTAACATGATCGCATTCTGCATCTCTATCTTGCCCACGTCTTCCCTCGTAAAACCCTGGCTTTTCATGACTTGGCGCGCGACTTCTGTGATGTAGCACCAGGGCTGGAGTTTCAGGGACTGCGCGACTGCATCGCAAAGCGTCGTCTTTCCAGTGGAGGATGGCCCGACAACGTATAGTTCGGTGAGCTGGCGTTGGTGATCGGTCATGGTGACGAGTGGAGTGGAGTGTGTCCCTTGGCAGGTGGGAACGCTGGCGGGCCTTTGGTAGTTTGCGCCTTCCTAAATACGTCTGGGAAGCCTCAGACCGTTCGACTTCTCTATCGTCGTCCCATCAGGTCTCAATCATCCCCAGGACACGCATCGACCGGCTCTCAAGGCTCGTTTTCATGTTCACCTTACTCCAAAATCCTCCTCAGGACCAAGACTCGTGGCGTTTCACCGTCCCAAACAACCACCTCGCACTACCTAGAAGGCGGAACGAGAAGAACATTTATGGCAAGCTTGTCAAGTTCACTGCGGAGGCGATCACTCTGGAAATTTCCCAGTTTCCGAGTAATCGCATCCTCAGGAGTGACGATCCAACCAAATTCCTTTTGGTTTCATTCGAGAAGTTGCGCTTTCCAGAAGGTGGTCTGCGAGCCACGGCAGACTATATCACTCGAATGATGAAGGCCGGTGTATTCATCAACAATATCCAGTATCGATTTTATCACCATAGTAATAGTCAGCTAGTGAGTAATGCGCAGATAGTTTTCCGCCTGCAGATCTTCACAATCTTCGCAGCGGAGCAGAACATGTTTCATGCGCCAAGCCAATAGCGACGGAGAACTCGACGACAGGATCTACGTCTTGGGTGATTTTGGGCGAATAATGAATGCGGCAAAACGCAAGTCCCTATCGATACTAGGCCTCCTATCACACCTCATGTCTGATCGCAACTCATCTAGGGGCTAAACGTATTGGCCTCCTGTTCTCCGCTGCAGAGCTTGATATCCAATTGGATCCAAAATGGATCGCAGATATTGATGATATTGAAAACGCTGACACTATCTTTTCCGATGGGTGTGGGCTTATGGCAAGAAATTGGGCTATCCAAGTCAGTAAAAACAAGAAAATTATATTTCGCGATCAGCGTTACGTCCCATGTGTCCTTCAAATCCGGTATTATCTTATCTAATCATTCAAGGAAGTTCGCTAGTTGATTCTATCTCGCAGTTACCTTGGATACAAAGGCGTCCTAATGTTGCATCCAGAAATGGACAAAGAGAAAAAGCATCTCGCTAAGTTTCGGAAGAGCATGAAGAAATTCAGTACGACGCACGACCATTCCTTCTCCGTGGTGGGATACTTGAAACCCTACGCCTTTGGGCGTTTGAACAACGACATCATTGTCCTTCTCTCAAGCTTGGGCATCACTAACGAAAAGTTGGTTGCAAAACAAGAAGAATACTTTCGATAGATCGATGGGGCGTCTGTTGATGTGTCTAGAGCAGTGGATTTCGCCTCTTGTCTTGATCAATATGACCTTGCGGAACGTGTCCTTCTAAACGGCTTAGACAATCCTACGGTTAGCGCTCAAATCCGAAAAATGCAGATGGCAGAAGTATCACAGTTCTTGAAGAACGAAAAACACAGGGCAAGAATGATCATCCATAAATCCCGTCTCCTATATGGGGTTTGCGATCCTTTCAAGG
>JBBPTU010000981.1:0-15802 GCA_038094295.1 Tylopilus aff. beelii | reverse complement strand
CGTATCCTCTAGCCTCGGTACGGACGTACATAGTAACCACAGTTAATCGGTCGAGGGCGTGCGTGCTATTAACGCCCGCACGACGCGTCGTCGAGCTCGATGCTCGCGCGCGCGTCCAGCCTGGCGTTGGTCCGAGGCCGCAATATGGAGCAATCTATCACTGTAGCCATAGTAGCGCATCCTCTTCGTAGTCGTGCCAGTGTTTGTTCGAGTCTGGCAATGCATTTGCACATGTTTTTCTGGATTACCTTGACGCCTTGGGAACGTTGTGTTTGTGGGTTGCAGTGTCGCGATACGGCATTGGCTTGAGACAGTCACGTGTATGATACACGCGTAGAGATATGCCAGACATTGCCAGTCGCCCCTTGTACTAGAAACTTCAAGTTGACCCGGTTCTGTCTGCCCGCTCGCCTCATTATTTCCGCCATCGGCCACGGTCAGTTTCTACACCCGAGTCCGACTAATTAGCTCAGATGGCGCCTATCACAGTGCCTGCGAACGCCGCACATTTGCAGATAAAGATCTATATCCTGTGAGATGAACTCCGACGGTCTAGTCTCCAAATACTACCACTACTGATGGCCCATCCAGCGCCTCAGCCGCATCGATGCCCTACATGTCGAAGCTCCTCGGTGAACCCGAGGAACCTCGCTGTCTTTATCGACGGCATAGTGAACAAGCCCGGTGTCAAAGTAAGTGGTTTTGTAGTAGGCAGTACTCAAAAGCTGACTAGCGCCCGACAGAAATCGAATGTCAAGATGCTTTACGATGCCATGTCCGACTATGACACTCCTGAACTCCGGCAGAACAAAAAATACTTCGAAGGGGTCGCCGTATATGACGATTCGCTTTCCCCAACGGCAAGGATGATATACAGTGCGTTTGACGTGGCACTGGCTCGGTTCGTCTCCAGAGACCGTAAATGCGATTGGCAATGTTCAGACTAATCCTTCTAGGAGCGTGGAGAAAAATATTAAGAGAGCGTATCGTTGGTTGGTAGACACCTATCAGATAGGTGACCAAATATATTTGTTTGGTATAGCCATATTTGCTTCAGCTCTAGCGGGCGGCAACGAGGGCTTAAAAACTCGTAGGATTTTCTAGGGGCGCATATCAAGTTCTGGCGCTCGCTGGTATGATCCATGAGGTAGGTTTGTTAATACTCGCATCTACACCTTTACATTCCTCCCAGGTTGGTCTATTGCGGAGAAATGAGGATCGAGTCGAACAGTCAGTCTCCGTTGTGGTCGCATAAGTTTCGCTTCATGGGCATATCATGACAGGGCCTATAGCCATTACCTTTCCATCGACCCAAAAAATCCAGAGACAAGGAGCTTGGCAATAGGATTTACAAAGAACTTTTGCTATATTGGCGTGAGGATCCACTTCATTGGGGTTTGGTGAGTTGAATCACTTTATCATGCCTTTGAAAGCACCATAAATTGATTTCAATCAGGGACACAGTGAATCCACCAGGACAAGGTGACCGCATTGCTACGTCTACATCCACGACAGATGCATGCTATTTTCGGCATGCTCTTGCTCTTGATGAACGTCACATTGGATTCACACCTGAGTACTTCTCGAAGATAAATACTTATAGAAGAAGCCAAGGCCCGCGATACGATGTTCAAGAAGTCTGGTTTTCAGGTTGCCATGGTGATATGTAAGTCGATTATGGTTCCGTGTGAGTGATGAATCTAATACATTTTTTAACAGTGGTGGCATTAGCAGACTACGTTATGAAGTCATTTCTAACCCCCTGAGCGATGAAGACTCGGATAACCCTATTCATGTTGGAAATGTGCCACTTGTATGGATGGAACGGGAAGCCAGATCGCAAGGCCTCAATTTCAGATCAAAAGGATTTGTGTGGAATCCAGAGCACGTGGATCTCGGTAGGCATGATTCGATGAGCGTCTGGCGGAGACTTCTGGAGTACCTCCCAATTCATCAAAGGGTATCATTCAGTGGCAAAGATGAATTGAGGTGATAACTTCTTTGAATCAGTCTACCACTTGCTAATCACTTCCTGTAGGCACCACCTGCTCCGCCCTCGCTTGATTATTCCTGGGCAATTCATACACTACTCTGTACGCACAGGAGATGTATACACTCCGCGGGCCACTTTCACAAGTGGTGTCAATATTCCAACGATGCCTCAGAAGGACTTTGGCGGACGGCGTGAGATTGAATCCTGGAGATCCGATTTCTTAGACAATGACACAACAATGCGCTTGCTGATGTCATTACTCAGTGATCAAGAAAAGGCGCTAGATTCCATTTGGGAAGTGTTACTCCTGCTCGACTTCAGTAAGTTGTGAACTTCTGTGTCCCTGCCACAAACTGTGTGTTTACTTAAATTTTCTAGGATTAGATGCTGAACAGACTCTGCAGATACCGATACCACGGTGGTTGAGCAAAGCCATGTTGAAGCAGCCCCATTTTGAAAAGTTCACTCTCACAGTGATACACAACACGATATGTAGGTTATACCTTGCGTAATCTTCTTTAAACGTTATCTTGACTTTACAAATCCCTACAGCATACTCATCTGCTGAGCTCTTCAACTTGGGATACTTGAATCTAGTACAGAATGCGAGGAGATCTCTCGAGATCATGTTATCTCCAAGCAATGAGCTATTTTATCCGCACCTTTTCTACGTTATAAGGTTCTCTTCGAGGCGCAAAAATCTTCGGAAAAATTTTATTGCCTACGACGCAGTAATCAAGGGCCTCATCCGTGCTTTAGAGTATACCGCTAAGAGCCCCCGAAAGAACTTGTTCCCGTGGGTGACAGAGAGCTTATGTTATCTCGCGCAAGACGGTGTGTGACCAAAACAAATTGACGCACAGGGTGTACATACTCATTTTTGTAGAGGAGACACGAGACTCCACTATCAATCAACTCACTACAACGTCTGACGGAACTCAAGGTGGAACAACAGTCCTCAGTCGGGCATTGGACTTAACTCGTAAAGGCACCGCATCCCAGGCCTTATGTTTCGCTGATTTACATTGCGATAGTCCGTGTTCATTTGATTGCATCGCTCAAAATGGTTACGACTTTCGCTCAATATGCTTCGCCAGCCCAAACGATTGAACTCCGCGAGAGGCTGATGTTTAAGATTTACCAGTTGGCAAAATACCGTAAAGAACCAGTCGGCATGGCGGCTGTGGAGGCCTTAGTTGCGTTGGGAGAGCAACGTAGGTTGCGAATCCATATAATCCTTGCCCTATTGCCTAACTCGTTTTAGAAAATGTTACCGATGATTTTCACTTTTATAATGTTGTAGGCTACATCCGCACCACCCTCCCCCCATTGGACGTAGAAGTAGACGATACCCCCTCACCTGACGCAATGGTTGCTTCGTTGTTTGTATCTGAAGTTGACAACAACAGTAAGCCATTTAACCTCGTGTTCCGAGTCAGTGGTGAGCATCATGATTTGAGCATTTTTTTCACGCCTGATTCATACTTGTACTAGATTCTGGTGAACTTGACGAGATGGATATGGTTATGTGCAAGTTGGTGCAGGCTATCGAATCACGTGATGTGGAAAATCGCATTGTAGCAACCTTGACCTTACTGAGGCTCTGCAGATGTAAGTCGCTACACAAGATTAATCCAGTTCGTATAACTAGCCGTGAGAAATCAGATGCGGCCGTTCGGGACTTTTGTTCGGCGAAGAAGGTTGTGGAGACCTTCATAAAGCAGTTGGAGGGAAAGGATACCTCACTGTTGGCGGCCTATGCACTGAACACCTGTTTTAAACTTGGTGAGCCAACATCACAGCTCTTGTTTGTATTCCGTTCATCAAAAGGAAAACCAGAAATGTGGAAACATAATAGTTTCGCACACGTGGCAGAAAATATTAAGGTCATGCTTGACAACGGCTGGTTTGACGATGCGGTTGGTAGACTTGGAGGGTCCGAGATCTTCCGTAGACTTATGATGTTCGGTAAGTCTTGGATGAATTTACTCGTTCAAACGTTGTGTTGATGTCCTCCATAGCTGACCTACGGCAACAATTAATGGACCGTGACATAGTGACTGTTTTGGTGAAGAAGTTTGAAAGTGGTGGTCAAGATGAGATCCGCATGAGCTTGATATCTCTCGACATCCTTGGTATGTCATGCTGCGGTTGGCACCAATATGACTGACCCTTTTTCCAGCAAAGGAAGGTTCGTTGGACTTGGAGTCCAATGTGACCACTGCTATAGACTACTTAAGCAAAGAACGAAAGACTCAGGAGATTGGTGTCAGAATTCTTGTTGCATTAGCTCAGATCGGTATGCGTTCACGTTTTGATCATAGATCGTGCAACTACTGACAAATTGATCAGAGGCTGGTGAGCGGGTGATACGGTTGCACTTGATTGATATCGTAAAGATGCTATACTCACCGGAGGGCACCCCGATCCAGCTGCGCTCGTTGCTATTCGGTCCTTCTACTGCCTTGTACGAACTGCGCAAGAATGGTAAGTGTTGAGCCACCTTCTTCGAGATACAGTCGTCATTCTCTACCTCCAGAAAACCTCCGTGAGCTGATCGAGGAGTTTAGAGAATACGGTGATATCGTAATTCCTCATGTCCGCCCAGTAAGCTGAGCGACTCAGTGGCGAATCAATCATCCACTTGTACATCCTACTTAAGCGGAACACCTCGTAGGCATTTATTTGTCCTAAGTATTATTGGACTCGAGGAAAGTGTTCTGTAAAGTATGCCTTGGAGTATCGAGTAATCCTAGCCCCGAATTGTAACGAATACCCACCTTATGCCAAGCTATCCATTTTTGAGAGTGCTCGGGCTCAACCATAATGTTTTCCTCTGATTTTGACCAACTGGTCGAGAAGCGGCGAGCAAGGGCAGACAGAGCACAAGCCCGGTATCATGAGAGAAGAATCACTATCAGGAATCTGTTTACAGATTGTTTAGACTGGGATTCAACTTCAAATCCAGCCAACTAGTGTCCAAAAATTGCGAAGCAGGGAACACGGGCAAGTGACTGTACGCTCATCGGCAATGGTTGATAGATAAATGCATTAATCAGTTCCAACTTCCGTACTAGTGACAACATATGCACGATGATTCTGCATCACTCTAACAAGTTCGCGCTGCAGACCAAAACTCCATATTGTCACGCACTTATTGTTGGAACGCGCGAGGCTAGTGGAATTTAAATAACACCAGCCGAGTGGTATGAGGCTGGAGGAAAAAGCGTACTGGATGCGTCGTGCGAGTAACTACGATAGTGCCCTAAAAAGGAAGGTAAGTGACACGTAGGTAAAATGTATTTACAGCGGGCTGAATCTCTTATCTCACCTGCCGACCCACTCGGTTTGTGAGTCAGCACTCGCTGTGATGCTCGGAGCAACATGCTGTGCAGCCGCAACCCCATGCTTCGACTTTCATCTGCCATTGATCGGATCGCATGCGGTGTCATATCGCGAAAACATCCAAAGCACTGGGAAGGTTTGATCTACTTGGCGGCGGGAGAGATGGCGGATGAAAGAGGAGAGGAAGGATGCTAAGTACGACAGCGGTCAAGCATATATCCAGTGCTGATAGACGGTGAAGCGGAGGACACCATGAGATAAGGAGCGCCTTGTTCGTGATGGGGGAACACTATCCCTTGGAGGAAATGCGGCCTGAGTAAGGACATATCGGAAACATGAGGCGGTGCTTAGACCAGGTGACTGATCTATGTCGATGGTAGGATATAAAGGGAGGAAAGAGACACGTACGGCGCCTTCTTAGCTGACCTGCTACAATGACCAGTGCGTATGGGTAGATTTAATGCGGTTGTAGTGATGCTGACGAGTGCTGAAGACCCTTCCCAGCCAATAGAGATCCAAACAGGTGCCGACGTATGGGCAACGACATTCTCAGCTGACGGAAAGAATATCATCAGTGGGGATAAGAATGGAGTTCGAGTCTGGCAAGTGAAAGATGGCCAAGAAGTGACGACGATGAAAGCCGGCAACGTCCGGTGCGTTGCTGTGTCCCAGGACGGACGTTGGATTGCCGCGGGGTCATACTTTGGTTATGTGCACGTGTGGGACACGGTTACATACCAGGAAGTCCTGAAGCACAGGGATGACGCCGAGGACATCCACGGCGTCGATTTTTCGCCAGATTCAGCGCAACTAGTATCCGCGTCTTGGAATCGCACAGCCATACTTTGGGACATCGATGCCCGCGAAACAGTACTATCGCAGGCTTTTTCTCTCTCCCACAAGAGTTATGTGATTGCAGCGAAATTTTCGCCCCAGGACGACCGAATCGCGACGGCTACTTACGAAGGATCCGTTCGAGTCTGGAACACTAGAAATGGCCACTTGCTCGCCGACATACCAATGAAAATATCCCCGTTGTGGAACAGAGGTCTTGTCTGGTTCGACAGCAGCCTCCTTGTCATCTCTGATGGGAAGATCAAGAAACTCGACCTATCTACTGGGGTAACTCTCACTTGGCCAGTCCTCTCAGGCTGCACCACACCCATCGCGCTCTCAAAACATGGGGGATTCATAGCGCATTATACGTCAGACAATACTGTCGTACTTTCGTCTAGCCAGCTGCATTTCACTAAATTTCAGCACCCTCAACACATTGAGTCCATTGCTCTCTCTCCATATGAACGACATCTAGCGATTGGTAGCGAGAAAGGGTCAATTATCATTCGAAGCCTGTCTCGCTTCGCTGTAAGTATTGTGACTCTTTAGTTTGTGTCGTATCTAAATATTTCTGCACAGTCCGCTCCCGTTCCGGCCTCCCGCTTGCATCCCACTCTCCAAGTACCCGACATTTACATCCAAACCTCGGCGATAGACTCGTGGGGTCAACTCGAAGACACAGACACGTTATTGACTGCAGCAAGCGCTCTGCCTTGGACCCCAAGTCATCATACACTCGCTTGTCGATCTTTCGTGCGTGCTCGTCTACAAAGATGGGATACTGCTCTAGCAGATGCCGAAAAGGTGTGCTTTCCTCAACATTGACCCATGCTACTGCTGACTCTCGTTGATTGATGCCAAGGCGATCGAAATTGAGCCATCCGTCATCGGCTACATCGCAAAGAGTATAGCACACGTCGGCGGTGGTGACAGACTCAAGGCCTACCGATCTATCGACATTGCAATTGAACGATTCCACTCATCTCACGTTACGTTTCTCCTTCTCATCAAGGTATGGCTTGTAATTGTAAACACCATCTAGCCACTTACCTTGTTAGGCTATCATCGTGTTTATGGCTGGAGACCACGCAGATGCGATATCGCGCATAGATGACCTTACCGCCACTGTCCCCCTCATCCCACTCTTCTACATTGTGCAGGTACGTACACTGCCTCTGACTGACCATTGTTACCAACTTCTTGCAGGCATACATGTATCTTCTTGTTGGAAATTATGAAATGGAGAACAGTAACTACAATGATGCGATACAGTCGTTCGAGCATGCACGAGCCAAATTACTGCTGCACTCGAGCGACTTGCTTTCGGTGATCTCCCTGGTGCGCTTTCTAACTGATATTTCGTAACTTATTAGTGGAGCTTATTCTCCTGACAGATATTTGGTTGGAAGTTTGATAACCTCCACATCACACTTTCGCAGCGTTCGTGTGAGGCTCTCTGTTTCGCAGGACGCACGAAGGAGGCGGGCGATTACCTCCTCGAAATAGTACATAGCTTTGAAGAAGATGTGTACTCGTGTGGTGCCACCATCAAATGGGTTTCAGGTGAGCCAAACCTTTGTCACTTTGACATCTGCTTGACTTTCCGATAGATTTCACACAGCGATGTCTCTCCACTACGGGATGTTATGATGCACAGTCCGGAGACTCCGCTGCACTCTACACAGATCAAACCCCACTCCTTACCGAGTGGGTAAGAGCAACACTGATGATTCATCACTGGAAAGACGCTATGGTTACTGCTGGTGATGTGTGCATTTCATTTTGCTCAGCTTGTCCAGTGAGCCTAATATTCTTGACCTGGAGTTTGTTACTCCGAAATTTGTTGTTTATCAGACTTTATGCGAACATCTGGAGGCTACTGAGCACGTTGCAGATGCCACAGAGTGTTTACTGGAAATGGCGAGAGAGATGTCACAGGAGGTTGGCCCCAAGCAAGCTTGGATCATTGGTCAGTGATGCATATACCAGTGTGTCACAATGCAGCATCTCTTAGGCAAACCGTATGACTAGACCTGAGAAATTGGTGCGGCAGAAAATTAGAAACCCTTGGGGATCTTGCAATGGATGTCCGACAACATAGTACAGCAATTGTCAAATATTCAGCAGCGCTTTCCCTCGATCCCATTCACCCACAGTGTTTGTTCGTTAAGCGCAGTCAAGCACGTGCTATCATGGGCTTATGGGAGGGTGCATTAGAAGATGCCAATCATGTCTGTCATTTGTTTTGTGAAAAATTATATTGTTAATAAAGGTCTATCAGATCATCATCCTCTATCCATCGTCACCATTAGGCTACGAGAGGAAACATGAAGCTTTACGTGTTGCTGGCAACTATTGTGATGCGGAGGATGCATTCGAGATTATGCTATCAAAGATGGCAGAATCTGCCGATCCAGAAATCCGTGGTAAGGATCATTGTATCGTGCTGCTGTTATTACCAATCGACATATCATAGAGCGCCTTAGTCAATATGTGAGGCCAGCGGAGACAGAGGCAGCTATCCGTGAAGTCATCCAATCTGCCATCAGAGGATCACCATTAGTCCTAATCAACACTGATACTGGTCGTCTTCTTGACAAGTCCAGTCAAGCATTCTCGTTCGAATCACAGCCTATCTTTCACCACTTGGTCTGCTCCACGACCACTCGCATTGATCACATGCGCATCGAAGAGGAAGTCGGGCAGTACTATCGTTATGCCATGTTTTCGCACAAGTGGAAAGCTCGGGAACCGGTGTACAACGACGTCGTAGACGCCGTCGTGTACGAGCTCGAGGCATCTCCTACCAACGACAAACTCCAAAACTTTTGCAAAGTTGTGCGGAAGGGCGGATTGCATTGGGCATGGAGCGATACGGTTTGCATCAATAAATCGGATCCTTCCGTACTCCAGGAGGCACTTGTGTCTATGTTCCAGTGGTACCAAGGCTCCGCCCTGACCGTCGTCTTACTTTGCGAGGCCCCATGGAAGCGCCTCGTTGAAAACATCTGGAACAAACGTGCATGGACGCTACAAGAATACCATGCATCGAAGGTCGTCCGATTTCATAACGAAGACTGGACACTATACAGGGGGATTGATGTTCCGAACCATAAAGAATCGCCGGAGATCATTGCGGAGATGGAGGAAGCGACAGGCATCTCCGCGCAGGGGTTGATAGCACTTCGGCCTGGATTAGAAGACATACGAGAGAAGCTTCGTCTGGCTTCTACTCGTGCCGCTTGGCGAGTAGAAGATACCGCATACTCACTGCTTGGAATATTCTCTCTCTCCATGACAGTTGAGTACGGCGAGGGAGACAAGGCGCTTGGGCGACTGTTGGCACAGTTGTTAATGAGTTCTGGAGACACGAGCATCCTGGCGTGGACAGGGGCATCAGGTGGATTCAATAGCTGTCTCCCTGCGAAGATCGCTGTGTTCGACTGGCTATCAGCGACCCACATCCCACCCCCAATGACTCGGACGAGTGCAGAAATGGAATACGTTACCGCTAGACTACACCACGCATCGCTGAATGCTGCGTTAGTCACAAGATTTTACGACCAACTCCACCGTCTTCCTGTACCAATGTTTATCGGCAAACGGGTGATGCTTCCATCTGTTACGTTCAAGCTAGGACCCCTATCAGTTTCTCAGAATGGATCAGAACGTGTTTTCCGCGCACGGACAACTGCACTTGGGACAGTGGAGATCAAAACTACAGAAAACCTCTCGAAATTCAAGCTCCTGACACTCGTTCATCCATGGATCGATTTTCTCCTTGACAGACAGCCTGTTGGAAGTGTAACTGACACGATACCAGAAGAGAATGCAGATCTGCTGTCACTCTCTGATCCTTTTAATGTTACCCTGGTGGCTCCGAGAACACGCGCATCTAGCAACTTTCCTTCCTTCGGGTTGTTTGGTGGACGGACTGCAACACCCCCTTCTGACACAAGGTCTCTCCAACCTCCTTCGACTATCACGGAAACGAACAAACAGTCAGATGCTTTTCGAGCGCTTGCTCGGCTGAGACAACCGTTTGGTGCACTGTTAATGGCATTGGACCCTGGCAATGTGGCGGCATACAAGAGGGTTGCTACAGACAGTCTGATCACTGTCCAGGTGCAGGAGATCACCCCGGCGTTGTTAGATGCGCTAATTCCCTGTGTACGCGTACTGGGTGTACTTTAAGCATTGGTTAGTCATACCGCATTCTCACTTAGCCCTTGTTCCCTATTGACAGCATTTAGACATTTTCTCGCCGCCCTTCAGGACAAAGTTTCCGGGCTGTAATTTCCCTGTATTATTTCCCAGAGCTACCTGTAGTGTTTCTGTTGTTGATATTTGCCACGAATACAAGTTCCACTATATCCTCTTCAGATGCGCGAGGGAAACCAACCGGGTGATGAGACCAGCTCAGACGCAGAGGGGCAGATGCCAGACCAGCACGCCTAGCCTAGCTAGAGAAAATCGAAGCCGAGCGAATTAGTGGTGGCGCACCGGGGGCTCGACGTGGAGCAGGGTGAGCAGCTCAATGGAGTGCCAGTAGCATAGGAAAGTGTCAGAGGACAAACCACTCAGAGGTTTGACGACGTTGAGAGCTATACCAGCGGTGGAATTTCGTGTGGCCGGAAGATTTGCCGCCTACTAAACCGCATTTCACCGGGCAAGAGTTTTTTTCTTTGTGATACAGCGCCAACCCAGAGAAGAGACATAACAAAGGGTTGAAGGCATTCGATAAACTGAGAGAGCAACAATAAGATCAGATTTGTCTCAGTGTAGGCAACAAATGACTACCTCCTCGTTCTTGTGTGTTGCAACCTTGGTGGAAGGGAGGGAAGAGATGGAGGCGACAGATCATAGGATGAAGTTTAAAGGAGCGTCCCTAGCTGAGAGAATCTCGCCCAGACTAGCTTGACCCCACATAGCATAGCAGGCAACATACGTCAAAAGAGTCTGGAAGAGATTTAGGTGTCTGTATGGGCGCGAGTCTCTAGTATGGCGTTGCTCGTCACGTATGTATGGATAATTAGTAGATCTTGAAAAGAATTGAAATTCACCTATGCTTACCGCTGAGATTCAAGTTAGTCACGACTGGTCCTCTAACAGGCCAGGTATACATATAGGCTCTGATTACATCTCGTTTGTGACTTACCGTCCACACTTTCATCGTTGTTTCACAAGTCAGGGTATCGTCCTTCAAATGACGAATGATCTCAGGATCCTAGGAGGTACGCTCCGTTGCGCAACCTGCCAGTGGCCAACTTTGAGAACGTGATTAATTACTTCGATCTTTATCACGGGAAATGACGCAGGGCTCCGCGTCATGCTAGATATGAGGTGGGCGAAACGTTCAAAACGAGCATCACATAGCAGCACGCAGCGCAAGCACAACTTCCCGCCGCGCCCATTCGCCAACCTGGCACGCCTCCTCCCCAATAAGGGCTCTCCACGCGACCAGCCTCCTCGTCAACATCGCCCACGCGTGCGTCGCGTCATCCAGCGACATGCCCACTCGCCAGAGCGTCTCCACGGTCTCTCCCCAGGTCCGGAGTGGGTCCGTCCTCGGTATGTCGTGCAGTCCTTGGGCGCGATGGGGTGGTAGCGTGTACGAGTTCGGGTGTGAATCCTCCCATTCGACGAGAGGGTGGAGCTGGATGGCAGGTTCAAGGTACTGCAGCTGCGCCACCGCGCGCGCGAGGACCCCGTGGAGGGCATGAGTTGGTAGGTCTGTGATCAGGCTCAGTCGCAGGGCGACAGCAGCGCCCTGACGCAAGACACCCATCTCTCTCTCTGTAGTGCGCGTTAACGGCGATGCGAATGTGAACGCTGAGAGTAAGGCTGTACCTTGGTTCCCGAAAAGGGAAGATAAACATCGACAGACGGTGGAAAACCATTGGTTTCCTGTAGCGTGCGTCAACTTGGAGGCATCAGCCACGACGAGAACGTTTTCCAAGATCCGAAGCCACGCCATCGATTCTTTGCCGGGAGCACCTACGACTTGCATCTCGATCCACGATAAAAGGGACGACTTGAGGACGAGGGAAGTACACGCTTGGGGGTTGCACGTCAGGTTCGCCAGTATCTGTTTTATCCCCGCGACGTTGTCAGTTCGGCGCTTCGACAACCGCAGAAACGGACGACGAACCTCCAAAATGCTAGCGCGCAAGGTGGCGTCCTTTGAGCTTTGGAAAAGACTGGCTAATAAATCCCACGTGTGTCGACGTTTCAGCACCTTCCAATCGTCCGTGCTCGCCATCCCGTCTGCCAACATCTTCAACATCCAACCTCGTTCCTTCTTCCAGTCGTCCGAATTGCTGTAAAGCATGCCGAACAACATCGGTACGTCGGATACGTCAAGTTCGGGGCGCTGGAGTAGGAAACGGGCGGTATGGGGGTAGATGAAATTCGAGGGGTAAAAGATGGCACGAAGTGCGTGCAGCAGAATTAGCGTCGTAAACGCCGGCAGCCGTCGCGGAGGACCTCCCGCACTTGTGGGAGGATCCAAGATGTTCTTTAGTAGACGTAGAACGTATATGACTTGGGACGCCTCGTGCATGCCAGAATTCTGTCGTCAAAGAGTTAGATAAAACCTCGATCCGAGTCGGTCCCTCGAAGCCCACCTGTATGCTCTCCCAAATGCTCGCGATCTGGCAGGCAGCCGTTTGGCGTATGTTGGGATCTTTCGAAGAGAGACATCGAACGAGCAAGCTGACGGCGTTGCTCCGGAAGACCTTGACCCAGCCTAACGGGGTTGTTGGAGGACACTCTGCTAGCATCTGCGCAGAGATCGCGATCACCATCAGTGGATCGTACATCGAATCGTCGGTAGGGCTATCCCTGGCCCCATTCTCCCCTCTGAATCGCCTCCACGAAGGAAACGAGAGACAGGCACGTAGCATATAGACGGGATCGAAATTCTGGACGACTTCCAGAGCATTGGAAACGGTGATATCGGGGGATGGAGACCACCGAGAGAAGAGTCCAGACAAGGATGTGCGCTTTTCCGCCTCGAATAGCCTCATAATCGATAGGAGGCGTCTGTCGGGTGCAGACATCGTTCCCCCATAAACCTGAAAGAGGGGATCGATGTGCGAAGGTTGGCAAGTGTTGGTTGGGTGAAGCCGGAAAAGCTCATCGAGGAAGCGCGTAACTTGGTTCCGTTGAGACGGGCTACTATGCTTGCCACAGACTGCGACGAAATGCTGGTGCTGAAGCACATTTTGCAGAATTCGGTTGACGATAGCGGGCTAGGACGAGATGAGACCGACGATAGAAGATGGTATGGATTCAGCCTCACCTTGAGCGCTGTTCTGCTTACCAACTCTGCCGCGAGTTCCAGCAGGTTCGCATCGGAGAGGTGGTGTCGAACCAAAGTGGTCAGCAGTGGCTCCACTAAATGCGGTTTGAGCGACTCCTGCCTTGTCGCGAGATGTTCTGAGTTAATCGATCAGCAATCGGAAATAAGGAGAAGGATGCACTCGATCGCTTACTGAAAACTTCCAAAGCCATGATAGAATTCCCCGAGTCTGCGTCTGCAGCGTCGCCGGAGAGGTGTCGAACAGCCCATTGCAAGGAACGGTCTATGATGCATGTCACTACAACGTCGCAACCAGGCACCCCGACGAGCTTGCGCGCGAGAACCGTTAGCTCAAATGCGAAATCCATGATAGGAACCCCTTGTATGCGCTCTTCCAACATAGACACGAGTTGGGTTTTGCGAGCGCCTGAACGTTCGAGGATCTTGCGTATGCATTCGAGGCGCCGGATGAGACGAGAACCGGCTTGTAGTTCACTTGGGAAAAGCTGGTTCAATAACGCAGAGAGAACGCTGTCGTTCACCTCCGATAGGTCTCCATCAGTCAACGAGGTGCAGTCTAGGAAGGCCGCAAGCACCGAGGCGAACGGATGGATGTCCAGTCGAGTCCATGGTCTGCTATTCAGCCAGGTCGCATAAGTTTGCAAAGAGATACGTCCAGAATAAAGCAGTGCGATGATGGTGCTTCCTGTGGATTCGGTCCAGGTTTCCTTCTCAAGTAGTTCAGAAACAAAGTCCGGAGGAAGAGGCGGAAGGCTGTTGGCATAAGTCGTTTCGTTCCCTGAGAAATTAATAGCAAGGCTTTGTCCTTCGACGAAATCAACATGTCCGTCAAACCCTAAGGGGAGCTGTGACGCGAGAGTCGCCGAGAGCGCGTCCTCCAGTAAAGTAGAATAGGGGAGCAAGGGCTGTAGTCCAAAGAGTGTCGATACCGGGATTTGTGGAATAGAGCCCCGAGGCGTCCTGTGCAATAAAGCCCCTAGAATATCTTCTATTACGCCATAAGCTGCCAGATGTTGTCTGAAGTTGGCATGGATAAGGTCGACTCCGGCAAGTAATTCCTTGGTGCCCATGAACTTGATCCAAGGCCGCGCGTATCTCAACTTATGGGAGGATTGTCAGGTTTCTTCTTGGATCGAGTTAAAGGAAACTACTCACTCTCTCGAGCCGGCTCGCTAAGAACAACTTTATCATGACCTCTGCCCAGTGAGCGCCTATGGGGGATAACAACGACTGATCCTCGGCATCGGAAGGATCGAAAGATAATGCAACGAACGCCTGGACGGCTATAGAGCAAGTTATTGCGAAGTGTAAACTCGGTAAACTCAAGATCACACCTTCACCGACTCCAAACGCGAGATCCTGCGACATGCAAAGTGCTTGGATAACATCCGACTGAAGGACAGACACTTTTAGTCGCCGTACGTCTTTCTCGCCAAGATGACCTCGCGCTCTTGCTAGAACATCAGACAAGAGCGAAAGTAGTGCGGCCGTGAGGCCATGGCGGCCCATCGAGACAGAGACGCCATGGGTTATAAGACGGATGGCGTTTTCGAGTTGGATTAGCGTTACTGACTCTGTATAAAGCGCCCTCATTAGCACATCCCGCGTTTGTTTATCTCGAAGCCGTAGATGGTCGCAATGGAAGTACAACCAACCGAATGTCCCATCAACCGGAGGCCTGTTCGACCTCGTTATCAAACGGGGAGGCGAACATAAAGACATTAACTGACCAGTTAGGGAATGGTTTTAATATCTCGGATTCCCATGCATGACCGTCAGATGGATGGAGGTGGTCAACGAGCACCCAAATGGCGGGCTCGTAGAATCTCCGAATGACAGCGGCAAGGCGAGAAATGTCGATGGAAGAGCGCTTGACGTCGACTAAACGGAGCCAATCCACTAATTCAAACGCGCTTGTCATACGAGCACGCTCGGACGGCGCTGTATGCATAACCAGAATAGTAGTTGAATGAGCAACGGCGTAACCGGTTTGCATTTCAAGAAACCGAACTCACGAACTGGGACTTGCTCAATACGATCGAGAAAGATCCCGACCGTCTCGTCTTTCGGCCCCTCGATCGTCCGAGAGCTATCGTCCCTGAGGTGGCCAAGACAGGCTCGCGCAATAGACAGCTCCCGTCTTATACCGAGGGAGATGCTTGATTGATTTGGGAACGGCTGAGATTTGGCGGTGCAGTCGTCCAGTTGATCGAGAATCGCGAGGATGCTGCGATACTCTGGATCGTCTTGAATGGCTGCCAGCATGATGAGCAGTCGTCGAACGAACGTGAAAACTGCGAGTG
>JBBPTU010000980.1:0-15810 GCA_038094295.1 Tylopilus aff. beelii | reverse complement strand
CTGAAGGCGATGACCGTACGAATTTAGCAGACGCTCGCAGAGTTCGACGCCACAGGAGGACCTCAGGCCGAGACTGCGAGGGGTGGTTAGATCGAGCCGCCACCGTCCCCCCGTTGACATCGCGCTACCCGAATGGAACGCGACGAAGACCGTCGGGCGTGGAAATCATTTGCAAAGACGCGATAAGCTACTCTCTTGATCGGAGTGGCGTTTTATGAGACGTTGCCATCGCAAGTTGATGAAAAGGAACGAGGTAGGGTCCGATCAATACAAGGCATCAACAATTGCGTAGGACTCGGAAAGAAGCGAGGTTTGGGGTTTGCCTGGGAAGGCAGCGGGCGCGCAGGTCAGCTCATGAAGGAGCCAAATCGTGTCATTACGTGTGGCGACGCATGGGTGGACGAGCTCGTCAGCATACCATAGGATGATATCCGTACACTGAGCAGCCTCTGTCCGACTTCCGAGGCTATCGTAAAGTGAGTCGCGCACACACCTTCTCGTGCCTGCCAAAGGTGGCTAGTGCATGGTCGAGAAGACGTGCGTCCTACCCACGCTCTTCTCGACCATGCTTTGTATTCCTCATTGTGTATTCCCTTTTGCTTAGCGAGAAAAACAAGACGACAGACGAGCAGACAAATACCTGGTAAGTCCGGGAGGAAATACTAGAGTGACGGATGCCACATTAGGGGAACAATAGTAAGGAAAATTTGAAGCTGTTGATCCCAAAAAGGAACCGAGGCCTCGTCGACTCTCGCACCGGCAAGCATCTCAACCTGAACCGACCTGACCGTACTTTGGTGCTCATGCTCAGAAGGCAGTAATCCTCCGCAGCTGGTCAGGACTGAAGCCCGTGGCCCACTCAGACTGGCGTGATCTGACTTTGCGAGTTGTTGCTCATCGTCCATTTTCGTTTGTTGAAACTCTCCTTCCGGTGACAGGCCACCGATGTTGCGCGGTGCGCAGCATAACCAGCTCGCCTGGTACGTCCATCGTACGGTACTAACTAGTACCTGAAATCCTATTTGGATCCAACATCAACTGACGTGAGCCCGTTCGTCATTATATCGAGCTTTCCCCCTGCCCCAGTTCTGGCTGACGTGCGAGGTTTCAAGAAACTTGTGTCGACGGTCATGCGTAGCGATCACCCAAGATTCATGGAACAGGAAGTTCTGCTGCAAACGCGACACCATTTCCCGTGACATATAAAGGAGCAAAAGACGGCCGCCAAACGACACAGACCCTCCAGTTTTCTAGCAAGACACTTTCAGACTTGCTCTCTCGTTTGTATCAAAGACCTGCGCTCTCTGATCGTCATGCGCCTTCTTGCCCTCGCGTTTCTTGGAGTTGTCGCTGCAAGAGCCCTTCAAGGACTCGCTCCCGTTGGCGCGGACACCACGGTTGCTGGCGGTCTTCCCATCCCCACTTTGGGTTCCTCGGGCAACTCTCTAAGTCAGATTGACTCTGCCGGTGAGCATTCGCTGTCCTTGGGCCTCTTGCGGGGTCAAATTGACTTGCGTCCGCCTGGGTTCTCTTCAGACCGGGCTTCCTGTAGCGAAATTACAAAGGCGCTCGAGCCTCCACGCACCCAGGACCCTACGAGCACGGATCTGGGTCCCCTAGGCGGTGATGTTGAGAACCTCGTACTGACCGGGTGTGATGATCGTCCAGAGACCCTCCTCGAAGGGAACCAGATCAAGCGTGCTCTTCCTACCAAGGCTGCGAGCAACCTTCGTTCGCACCAGGCCGTCTCTCATTCGGCTCCGGTGGCGACTAGGGGCAACCTCGACCATCACCACAGGCACCATGTGGGACGCGGGCACCCCTCGGCGGGTATTCACCCGATGCCTTCCGCTTCGCGATACTCCAGGCCCACGGAGACTGAGCTGCATGGTCACGATGGCGCCCAGTCTGACCGTTCTGCCCACCCCGAGCCTACTGGTCGGGCTGCTTAGATACATTCAGAGCCCGTACCCGTGAGCATCGCGTCGACAGATTTGCGGCGCTGTGGCTGATTTATTCCTTTGAATAGCCAGACGTATGCGGGAACTTTTTGTATCCAGAGCATGGGGTGGCGGTGGAACGTGTTGCTTTTTCTTGTAGTAAGAGTGGATTCACATCTTGGGATCGAGTTTGTATAGTTTTATGTAAGCATTTATTGTGCTTTCAACTTTACTCTCGGCGGACCTCTAGTTCGTATCGTGCAGGCGCACTGTCACCTACGACCATTATGGATAGACCCGACCATTTTTTTCTATTGCCACGACGTTCGTGTGTTCGGTCATTCAGGCACACCTTCAAGCTCACGCTGCGATGCTATTCCGATTGCCGGCGGTGATACGTTGATGGACGCCACTAATTCTAAACCTATACCACGTATCAGTCCTATTTTTGACGCTACGCAAGTTGATCGCACATTTTTGGCTCGGACGCGTACGTTTCTTCGCATTTCGTCCGGCTTCGCGAGTACGACCTTGTGCAGGTCATGCTGCAACAAGTACGGCGTCTCGTTATGATAGACGACCTTTGGCACGCAAGGCCTCGACCCTTGCGTTTCACGTTCGATGCGGCCACCCGCGATTACGAACCCACGCAAGTCAGTACGCATTGCTGTTTACGAAGAGCGAAAAGGTCATCCTTGGCGATAGATTCCCCAGGGTGCGCAGCATGGCAGCATTTTGGTGCCACAAGCGCACGAAGTGGCGACCCTTTGAGTGTTGCTCGTCCTGTGCAAACGCGTCGTCCTAATCACTAAATCCTTTGTGGATGTTTTGCCTGAGGGGCCACGTCGCTCCTTGATAACGTCGTCAGCGATGCGTTGGTACCACCGAATGCATGTCGTCTCTCGCATAAGTTCTAACCAGATCAACAGCAAACATCGCAGAAATGCGATGGTTTGTTCTGTCATCAGGACCATGAACCTCAGTTCACATACGACTGCGGGTTTCATGCTTCTCTGCCTCATCTCCGAGCGAGGTAATGTGGTCTGACATCAACCGGCTCGTACCTTGGTCGAGGATGCATAAAAGTCAGACATACAGGACGACATGCTCTCAAGCTTCTGATCGAGCATCCTCAGCTCTCTCTCACCCTTCTTCTCGCGTACCACTCTTCTATCCACCATGCGTACTTCCACCATGCTCTCCGCCTTCGTCTTCCTCGGTATTGTTGCCGCAGGTGTTGTCCCAGACATCGTTGGTCGCGACACCTCCGTAGCTGACAACAAGGGACACGACGGACCACATCACCCTGTCAGCAGCATTCGTCCACACCCCTCTGGACACCCCGTGGTGCGCTCTAGTGAGGATCGGTCCAAGCCGCACGACGGTCCCCACTCTCCCGCCGATGGGAAGAAAGGCAAACCGACCTCCCCCCACATGCTCTACCCGATCCCTTCTGGGACGGACCACCATGTCCATCATTCTGCCGCTCCTAGGGACGTTCCAGACCACGCCATGCCGAGCGGGCATGGTCACGGTCATCATTCATCCGTCCCTGGCGCTCGTCCGACCGGGTATTCTGGCCCCGGTGGACCTCACGCGGCGCGCGACACCGCGGCCGGGGATCGTATTCCTTCGTACCACCATGGTTCTGCGCCGCGACCCGACGGGCGGGTGCGAAGGGAGGATCCGGAGGCGCACCGTGGTGGTATGGACCAGCACACTCGCGACGCTCGTCCGAGTGGTGCTCGTGGACGCGAGTCTGGTTCGCCTACCGGCGTGACCGCTCACCCGCACTACACCACGGGGCCGGAGCGGGACTGAGGACGGACGTCTGATATCCTGGGCGGGTTCATTTCGTGCTCGGGTTTTTCCTCGATAGAGTCAACCTCATGGACCGACCGAAATGTTAGACTTTTGACAGAACTTTTTTTAAATTCGATTTTCGCCGTTTAGATTATTCAGTACAGCTACGGACGACTGCTTTGTTAGACGGTCTGTGATGTATGGAGAAGTTTGAAGGCACCTTCCGTAGATTACATATTTCGAATGGACAGCGCCTGCTTATTGCCTAACTGTCATGGTCGGTTCGAACAAACTGCTCGGCTTTTCTGCGTTGATAACCTCTGGACCGCGCGCAAACATTCCATAGAGTAGTTACTCGGATGGTTCCATGAGTACAATAACTTTGATTGATTGAGGCTTGGCGTTCCTGTCGATCGTAGATCTATGACAGAGATCACCGTGATAATTGGTCGACGGTACACCGGGAAATGTCATTGCGACTAGCAGGACCAAAAATTCTAACTTCTAAGGTCATCATCCTGACGAGAGTGAGTTACATGACGCAGAAACAATTTCAAACTTTTGGCAAGGCTTGACAATCAGTGGCTCACCAAAGCAGTGGGTCGAGCGTGTGAATAAGACCTGAAAGTTCGTCCAATGTATTTTATTTTAGGCTTTACTACAAGAATGGGCTCGCACCGTGACCTCTTGAGCTGCGCAGAAATGTCTCCGGCCACGAATTCCGAGCCCGCCAGAGGGACCGGCAATCAATCAAGGCGCGAACCTCTGATTTCCACATCCGACTTTACGTAACCATTTCCCCCTCTACTCCCTCTGACGCTCTTGAACACTGGCGGCCTCGGGTTAATAGGTCTTGCCACTTAGGCGACTCTGTCGAGGATTTTTCGGATAACAATGTAAATGGCTGAACAGAGGAGTAATCACTGGCTGCTGGCTGAAGGTGCAATCTCATGTATTCCGATCATTCAGGCACGCCAAACTAACTATTTTCGTTGCCAGCGGTGATGATACGTTGATAGACACAACCAAACCTGTATCGATCTATTCTTACTAACGCTAAGTTGATCGCAAACCTTTTGACCTCGAGCGGCTCGGATCCTCCTAATCTGATGGCGTGGTGGCTTGTTCTTTTGTTCGGTGAGTGGCATGCTGAGTTGCCAACCTATTTCCCGGTCATACCGTGCATTGCACGACATTTTATCATAATAGACGATTTTCTGAATTGCATGTCACGACTTTCGGAATGCAAGCCCTTAGGTATCAGCTTTTGCACCTCACATTCAAGTTTAAAACGTCGATGTAGCCGCATCTACAATCACAAACTCACGTAAGTCAGTACACATTGTTGTTTACGAAGAGCCAAAAAGGCCGTCCTTCGCAACAGGTCTTTAACGGTCCGCAGCGCGCAGCACACTGCGCAGCACAGGACCTGTTGGTGGCATTCTCCTACTTCAGATACACGACGTACTGACCCCTTCGAGCGCTGTTCGTACCCTCTTTTTGCCAATACACTGCTCTCCAGTTGCTATATTCTCTGGCGGCAAATGTATTTGGGTTCCAAAGAAGGTCACATTTCCCTGCAAGAATATCGACAATACTAGTAATGGATTACGCAAAGTCCGAAATGAATCAAGGGTGCGTACCATCTTCCCGCGAGATTGTTGCAGAAATGCGATAGTTCCATCGTCAGGGTTATGAGGTAAGGCGACATCAAATCACACGCGACTGCGGGTTTCAAGCCCCCCTGTGCGCCATCTCGAAGTAATCTACTCTGACACGGGGCAGTTCATCTCTCGACTGAGGATGTATAAAATCCAGACGTACTCAATGGCATACCCTAAGTTCCACCAAGCTTCTAACCAAGCATCCTCGGCTTTATCTCGCTCTTCAAGCCCGTCTTGCATATCACTCTCCTATCCACCATGCGTATTTCTTCCATGCTCTCCGCTTTCGTCTTCCTCGGTATTGTTGCCGCAGGCGTTGTCCCAGACATTGCTGGTCGCGACACCTCCGTAGCTGACAACAAGGGACACGATGGACCACATCACCCTATCAGTAGCACTCGTCCATACCCCTCTGGACACCCAGTGGTGCACTCTAGTGAGGATCAGTCCAAGCCGCACGGTCCACACTCTTCCGCAGGTGGGAAGAAAGGCAAACCGACCCCTACTGGCGGTCATTCTGGCCCTGGTGGAACTCACGCGGCGCGTGACACCCACCCCGCCCCGAGTGGGCACGGGCACGGGCACGGTCATCATTCGTCCATCCCTAGCGCTCGTCCGACCGGCGGTCATTCGGGCCCTGGTTCTGAGCCGCGGCCCGACAGGCGGGTGCGAAGGGATGATTCGGGAGCGCACCGTAGTAGTACGGACAACCATACCCGCGCCCACTCTCGCGAGGCCCGTCCGAGCGATGCCCATAGACACAAGACCGGTACGCCCACGGACGGGTCTGCGTACCCGCACCACACCGGCGGGTCGAAGTAGGACTGAGGGCAGACGTCCGACGCCCTGGACTGGAGGTGGTTTTCCCATTGCATGCTGGGTGGATTCTTCTTCGGCAGGGAACATTCGTTGCAGATTCTATCCCCATCTCATGGACCGACCAAGTAAAGTGTTAGCCTTCGAACAGTATTTTTTTCCCCTCGAATTACCGTTGTTCATATTTCTCAGTACGTACGATAGCCTCGTTAGTCAGTCTCTGTTATTTTCCAAGGAAGACAAAATGTCCTCCGTAGACCGAATGTTTTGAATGGACAATGTTTGCAATAACTACCTAATTGCCGTGGTCAGTTTGAACGGCCTCTAAGTTGTATTCTACACCGATAACCGTCTGGAGAGTGGACCACGAGCACACTAGCAACGACGTTTCTGTCGATCGAGAGACTAAAGTACCTGCCCTGCGATGAACCTTATAATAGAGACACTACACCGCGTCCCAAATTTTTACCTAAGTCTACGAGAGTCAGACCGCGGCCGGTCTCTCATCAAGAGTATGCACTTCGACGCATGAGCGAAGGAATCTCTACCGAGAGGACCCGCAAAGACCAACTAAGCACCGACGTGGATATAAAGGACGCGTTGATCCAGCGTTATACTGGTGACCGATTTCATCGTCTCATTCAGCGCGAAAGCAGCCCGGGTATAGTCCAGACCACCTGACTCGGCCAACATATGCTTGTAAAACGTCGACGCGATCTCGTCCGCGTCCTTGTCGTCCACCGACCACATCGTCCCAACAACCGACCGGAAACCGATGAATTGCATCGCAGACACGAGGTGGATGGCCTCGTCTGGGCTCTCCTCATCTCCGATCGTCGTCTGACATGCAGAAAGGTACGCAAATTCGGGGTCCTCCGACTTGCAACGCATGATCTGCTCTATCGTAAGATGCCCATCGCGAAGCGCGAACGCGGACCTGAACGGTTCTCTCCGGTCCGAGAGACCGTGACACGCCAAGTGAACCCATTCGTTCCTGCCGAGTTCCTCGGCAACCACCTGGATACGGGACTCTTCGCCTTCGATCTGCCTAAATGTGGCGGCGCCACGTACTTCCAGACCGATCCTCGTTAGCTCGTCAGAGAGCAGTCTACTCTGCCCGATAGCGTTCGCCTGACCAATGGCAACGAACCGCTTAACGTCACGCGTAGACTTTGAGACAGGGATCCGTCTAGCGCGAACGAGGGCAGCCAGGGTGGGAGTGTAAGAGGAGACGTAGAGCTCTGGAAGGTTCTGCTGACCCTCCCGATACGGCCCGGAAGCATGTAAGGGAAGGTCAGAAAACTCTGCAGTAGGACACCACCAGATGCGAGATTGCAACGGATGGACCGTCCGGAGGAAACGGACGATTGGAAAGACGACAGTGTCCCAAAGTTCCCGCAGAATTTCGCCAAGAGTATTTCTTGTATCTCTCGAGCCTCCGCGTTCATACGAAGTACGGAGCTTTGAGGACAAGAGTCGGACATAGTCCCTCGTGATCGACAATGGAATGTGGACAGGATCCGTTTTGTCGAGGACCACGAGCGCGTCACAGCCATATTTACTTGCATTCACGATGATGACAGGCCCTTTGCTAGCCGCATGTTGAAGGTCCGAGAAAGACGAAGGGAGAAGGAAACGGGAGAGGCCGGGAAACTCGCGGATAGCAGTAACGACTCCCTGCATCTCGAGATCGAGATGACACTTGTTGTCATGCTGAGATTTTCCAGGGGAATGGAAGGTCCCACGAATGAGGGCGGCCATACGAGTGAACTCGTTTGCCAAGGCCTCTCCTGCGGGACCTGATGCGATGACATCGTCGAGGGATGCGTGAAGGGGCGTAATAAGCTGGTTCCAGAACACACTCCGACCTCGCTCTATCAGTTCGACTGCAGATTTCAGAGCGCCATTACGTAGACAGGCTGAGAACGCGTCCACTCCAAGTGATGAAGTATGCTCCTTAAGGATGACAAGATGCTCGGGCAAGGATGGAAGGAGGGAGAGGTGTTCCACAAGCAACCGAAGCGATGTTTGATATGCCAAAAGTATTGAAGAGTGTTTAAACCTTTCGGCTGCACCAATCCATGCTCGAGAAGCCTCTAGATCACCCAAAGACACCGTATAGGACAAACCTGCGAACTGGACATAGAGACAGAATACCTCCTCCAGGTTGCTCGACTGTCGCGACCATAAGAACGAAATACGGAAATAACATGCAAGGCAGCTCACTGATACGTTAAGACTACGCCTAGCCTCGGGCTTGTTGTAGCGAGTGGAGAGGTAATATGCAAGATTTTTCAAGGATTTCCAGCGATCTGGGTGGCCCTGAGGGCGCAACTCTAGAGCCTCCAGGCCAATTGTGATAGCCTCATCAAGATTGGCCACTGTGCCAAATTTATTGTAACGAGCATAGAGTTGATCAGCGAAGTTGCTTAAAAATGTCGAACGATCCGGGTGGCCTCGTGGACACAGCTCAAGAGCTTCTCTGCCAAGGACGATGGCCTCTTCAACATCATCATTTGCATCAAATCCGTTGTAGCGAGCGAAGAGATAACTTCCAAGGTTGTTCAAAGACGTTGAACGATTTGGATGACCTTGTGGGCGCCACTCCAGAGCTTCTCTAGTCAGTGTGATGGCCTCGTCGAGATCGGAAATTAAGCCAGACTTCCCGTAGCGGGTAGAGAGATATACTCCAAGGTTGTCCAAAGATATCGGGCGATGAGGGTGGAACGGCGGACGCAGGTCCAGAACTTTTCGAGCGAGAACAATAGCCTCGTCTAGATCGGAAATTGCACCAAAGTTATTGCAACGAATGGAGAGACGAGCTGCAAGGCTGTTTAAAGACATTGGAAGATGAGGATGGTCTCGTGGGTGTAGCTTGAGGGTTTCTCGTGCGAGGGCAATTGCCTCGTCAAGATCAGTTGCGGCGCCAAACCTGTTGTAGCGAGTGGCGAGACAGCTTCCAAGGTTATTTAAAGACGCTGAGCGAACAGGATGGCCTTGTGAGCACAGCTTGAGGGCTTCTCGACCGAAAACAATAGCCTCGTCAAGATCGGCAGTTGTACCGAACTTGTTGTAGCGCAAGGAGAGACGGACTGCAAAGTTGTTCAAACAAGTTGAGCGGTCAGGGTGGTCATGCGGACACAGCTCAAGAGCTTCTCGACCGAAGACAATAGCCTCATCGAGGTCTGTAGCTGCACGAAACTTGCTGTAGCGGGTAGAAAGGAGAGCTGCAAGATTATTCAAGGTCACTAAACGATGAGGATGACCTTGCGAATATAGCTCGAGAGCATCCCGGTCGAGAACGATGGCCTCGTCAATGTCTCCAATTGTGTCGAACTGTTCGTACCGAATGGAGAGGTGGATTGAAAGCCAGGTCAGAGACAAAGATCGCATGTGATGGCCGGGCGGGCACAATTGTAATGCTTCACGATCAACCGCGATTGCCTCGTCGATGTACCCTTTTGTAGTTCTCCTCACTTCGCCAAACCGGGCGGCGAGAGTTCGAGCCCGCAAATGCAGCTGTTTCACTGAAAAACACATTCAAATTACTTCCCGTGTACCAGCAGAACAAAATGGGTATATACCTGTCGAGTCCGACATGCCGCCGAACCAGACTTTGAGAACGTATAGATCCCTTGTATGCATAGTCATTTTCCCGACGCCGCAAGTCACAGACAGAAACACGTACCGCTTGGCCCGTCGAGAGTCAAGTTGAACGATGTAGAGATCTGTTGGGAACTCCGCGTGCGTGCGGGTCAAGAGGTTTCACTCCACATCTGCCCGGCCGCCGACCGTGACTCGGAATAGTATACCATTTCTTTGGTCGAAGTTCGTCGTCTTTCAAGTTCCTCATTGCTTTCAAGTTGCTCCCGCCTCACGCGTTGGATGTATCCTGACTGGGGAAGGGTAGACGCACCCTGCCTGTCGGCAACGGAAAGTAGTTCAATGATTGTCGCGATGGCAGCTCGGACTCGGACTCTGAGTCGGATATCTCACGGCCTTCCGGCCCAGCCTGAGGATACAGTGAGCATACCAGTAATCACGTCTTATAGGATGAGCCTCCTGGAAGCTGATGCCAACACTCAAAGAGCAGGCCCCCCGCAAGGTGGAAAGGATCTCACTACAATTGCTCTCAATGTTGTCATGCGGCTCGTCGAGTCTAGTAGCGATCTTTCAAGGTCATGACTTTTATTGATCACGCGATCATGAGTCACCTCACCTTGCAGACAAACTAGCATTTATAATGGTTGAGCTTGTAACCATTAGTACGTGCCTACTCCGCTTTCTCCTCTAGTCGGTCTAGTAGTACCTTAAGCTCCTCTGCTTCTTCTATCAGTTTCCCTATCGTTGCCTCCCCTGGTTCTAGCGGGACAGGCTGCAGAGGTTCTGGCTCCTTCCAGCTCAACGTCCGTACGGCCTCATCAACTACACCTTTCCACGTCTTCCCCTCTGTCTTGAGCAGTGAAATGAGCTCATCCTTAATGCGCCGGCACGTCCCCACCCCATCATACCCGAACCCGGTGTAGACCTGTACCAATGACGCACCTGCGCGCGCATACTCGAGCGCGTCCGCACCAGAAGAGATACCGCCACAACCGATGAGAGGGATACTCGATGGTAAGTGTGCGCGGAGCGTTTTCAATGCCTGCAACGAATAGGGCAGCAATGGCTTCCCCGAGAGGCCGCCCGCTTCCGATTTGTTAGCTGGCGTTGGCAAGGGCGATTAAAGACGGTGTGAATAATGAAACAGGATATTCTCACAGTCGATCAAGGTTGCCGGACGGGTGATGGTAGTGTTACTGACAATGACGCCATCAATCGCGCTATTCCGGATAACCTCTGCAATTTCGGTTATCTGACTTTCTTGAAGGTCCGGTGCGATCTTCAGTACCAACTGTGGTCGACGGGATGTTATTGGAGAGGGCTCAAGCTCGTCACGAGCTTTCGTTACATCCGCAAGCAAACCTTCCAACAATTCGCGATTCTGGAGTCCCCTGTCATATTCCGAGATAAGAAATCGTGAGGGGAGTAGAACTTGTGCACACACACCGAAGTCCTGGCGTGTTCGGACTCGACACATTTACCACCAATACATCTGCATAAGGGCCAAACGTCTTGACACCCGTGACAAAGTCTTCCGAAGACTCCACCGCTGACGTCTTGTTTTTCCCGAGATTGATAGCCAGGACCGATCCTGGACGTAGAGAAGCAGTCGCGTCTGCATCATTATCGTGGAACGCGGGTATGCGGGCGCGTAGGCGTGGTATTACTGCAGTAGCTCCTTGGGAAGGGAATCCGTAACGATTGATGAGAGCAGAATCTGAAACTAGGTGAAAGACACGTGGTTTAGGATTGCCTGGCTGCCAGCGCAGCTTAGTCGACATGAAATGGAATAATAGAGTTAAACCGGAAACATACCTGAGGTTTTGGCGTCACGCTCCCGATTTCAACCCAGCTGAAACCGAGATTAAAGAGGCCTGGGGGTAATAGTTCGAGCCTTTCTATAACAATAACAAATGACCACCGTACCATCTATCGCTTCCCCGTCTTTGTCAAACCCAGCCGCCAGACCGACTGGATTAGTTATTTCCTGACCAAACACCTGTCGCAACAGCAAATCAGCATCGCCAGCGTCGTTCAAATGAATGTTCCACCTGTGACCGAAGCGACTCATCGTCCGTGACGGGGTCGCGAGGCGCTAGACCACTTCGCAGTACTTTGACTGCCAATTTGTGGCCAGTCTCGGCATCGAACGCGTACCGCAACACGGGCGTGAACACGTATCTGTGTATCGCCGAGCGAGCGTCGAAATAATACACGGTGAACAAGCCCGCAGATAGGGCGAAGAGAACCGTGTATCCAGCCGTTCGGAAGGACGTGGAGGACGCGGAATGGGAGCTGAATGGCCTGCGCTGGAGTGAGGGTGACTGCGGAAAAGGTATCCTATGCCTCAAAGCATGAAATGCAGGACTTTTGAACGGGCGTCCCGCCATGCTCTACTCTGACCGTATTGATCCAAGGAACGTGTTATGCCGGGTCTAGTTTTTGTTTGTACTTGTTGCTAGTTCAGATCCGAGTCGGCTGAATTGCAAGCTTTTCCTTTCTACTCTTGCCACATTGTCGACATTAACTTGTGCAAACCTTTTGCGACCAGCTCCTAATAGGATGACGTAGGGACTTGTTGGCTTGAGTCGCTGTTTTGCGTGCCCGGCCTCCTTTTTTCCACCACCGACAGCAAATATGAGAGGGTTGGGCCTGTGGTTGTCTTCAGTCTCTCTAATCCGTCAGGTATGTCGCCGTACTCATGGTTTTCTCAGGTCTCTCATCGATTTGGTAGCGCGATATTAACTTTCGTTACCCGTTCTCCTCCCGTCGCATGCACTCGGAGCGATGCCCGCTTGTGTCTTTAGCGTAGCAACGCGACCGCATCTCCCGAGTCGCTCAAACTATATGTATCCCGAGTTATGGCAGATGCCCCTGTGCCGAATGTGCCGATCCCAATCGGCGATTTTGTATCTTTGCTCCCTCAAGAACACGCTCATATACCCTATATGGAGGAGCTCGAGGACGACCACAAGATATGTCAATGCCCTCTTCCAATGAGCTATGAGCCAAGAGGAAAGGATGGAGCAATGGGAAGTGGGATTAAGAAGGAGCAACACCACATGGAAGTTACTGGGCTTCACGCTTCCATCAAGGACCTCGGGGGTGAAATCAGTGGACTCGGAGTGCTCACTCAGGGTGTTCAAAACAACACTAAGGTAGTCAAGGTTGGACTCGAAGACTGTGTGAGACGGGCACGATGACTTGTTTCCACCGTACTTGCCCTATACTGACCGTCCATCATTAGCTTATTACCATTGCTTAACGCCAATTCAATACGTGTTCGACGAGCGTGGGGACTGTACACCACGTTCCATTGCTCTCCTCACCTCACTAATAAAAAGGTCTAGACAAACGGGACAGAAATATCAAGAGACCTAAATCGTCACGCCAGAGAGATCTATCGATCAATCCGAGTAAGTCGTACCGTATTCTCGCTAGCCTAGTTGGTTCTAACTTGACGGTATTCAGGCCTGATACCGATATGTATCGAAGACGCGATTGAAAATCCGCATTCATACTGCGTAGATACTAATCATACATACTTCCCGCGAGAATTTTTTTCTCCGCCGAATTCCCCAAAACACGACATTGGTCGGGGAAACCAAACAGTTCTTAGATATACCAAGTGCGTCTCCCATCCAATCTGGCACGGTGGAGTTGAAGAACGGTACTGTGAGTTTCGGTTCGCCCTTTGGAGTTCCTCAAAGCTTTGACACTTGTTTAGATCCTATCGGGGATCGATAGTGTGATACTAGCCACTGGTTTCCGATGCTCCGTGTGTGCAAGTGGTAGTGCAGGTGGCCCTCCCCAGGCTGATGGTAGTGCCACAAACTGTGTCTCACAGAAGTGAATCTAGACGTCCGTATCTTCGAGCGGGATTGCATCCCTTGAAGGAAGTTATACTGAAGTCGATGCTTCCAGCGCCCATTGTCATTACTCCATCAGGAGGCCAGGAATTGGAATGTGACAGGAGGATACGAAAGGACCACAAACCAGAATACCACGAGGGAAATGATAGGTGTAAGGGCGTGCTATCGCCATTCCTTTGACATGCATATCGGCTATGGTAACAGTTAATTCTCTAAGCCACCGCGCCGTATCACCACTCCCCGTCATAGAATATGATGTCGTGCTCCCCTAGACCCATACCACTCCCTGGCCCAGGTGCAATTCCGAGAGAAGCTGGCATTCCATCGTCTCGCTTGGGTTCACTTGATTGGATTGGCAATCCCCAATCAGAGATTGCCCAGTAAAGTGCGGCTTCATCAAAGCTATCCAGTGGGTGAGCTTCTTCCGTGTCCCAGCAGAGTAAATGACATACTATTTTGGTAACCCATCGATCTAGGTCGCGTATCGTCAGTATCGAGATATAAACGAAGATTGGCGTAACGAACCTGCTTGCCACCATACTGAGCCGCCGCCTGGTTCAGCCAGCCGATCAGATAAGTCAAACGAGCTACGGTGCAATAGGTCGATCGGTCCAAATCAGGGATGATAAAACTTGCCTGAAGTCCGTTGCGGGCCGTGGAAAAGAAAGCGTCTGCCTAACCCACCCCGTTCCTCAACGGTTTTTTCGTACCAAGCTCGCATGCCTAGAGTGTTTGGAAGTTTCGCCATGTTCGTCCACACTTTGGACAACGCGAGCGTCGTGTATGGTAGCATAGCAAACGTACGTGAACCCAAAGGGACTATATTAATAAGTGAGTAAGATGAGAAGGAACGAACAAACGGGTTACGAACGGCCCATGAATACAAGAGTCGGATCTCGGATATAAAACTGATCGAGATACAATTCTCGCAGGTGAGAGCCGTCCAGAGGAAGGAACGGTGAGACAATCGGGGCGGAACCTGCATGTGGCTCGTATACCGCACCGTCATAATACTGTGGCAAGAATGGGAACGAATATCGGAAACCAGTGGCAAGTATCACGCTATCAATTCCAGATAGGATCTAAGCGAGGTTGGTTATTTGAACGACTCCTTTGAAAGAACAGGCTGAAACTCACAGTGCCGTTCTTCAGCTCTACGGAGCCAAATTGGATGGGGAACCCATCGGGTATGTCCAAGAACTGTTTAATCTCTCCAACACATGTCGTGTTTAGGGGGATCTGGCGGAGAAAAATCTCTCGCGGGAGGTGCGCATGATTGTCTATGCATTATAAGAGTGTTTGCTTTCAATCACCACTCTAGCGCGTACCACTATCAGGCTTGAATATCGTGGAGTGAGATCCTGTCGCACCAGTGAGCACGTGGGACGCCTTACCCGTATCGATTGGTAGATCTGTCTAGCATGACGATTCAGATCTCTTGATATCCCAACCCCGCTGTTCTAGACCTTATCAGTAGAAAGTGGGATGGTAACTGAAGGCAGCATACAGATACGCCAATGATTAGAATAGTCTTATTTCTATACGCCTCTGGATGTCGATACTGTCTCGAGTGACGAACTTGATCCGGAAACCTCCGGACCCACTCCCCAAGACCAGGGATGGCCGGCATGGATGGCGCTTGGTAAGGGCCCGTGGCGACGACGACGGCATCAAAATCCTTAAAAACCACCCGTTAGTAAGATGTCACAGCTTAAGGTGTACGAGAACATGCAACTCGCCTCAGTCCACCAGGTTGCTCTGTAGTTGCCGCCAGAAATTCGCTCGAGGGACCTGAGCCAGAGTCTCCATCCTTGCTCTTCACCGGCCTCATTCACTCGCTTCTCGACACGCTCTACGCGAGTGTTGTAAGATGCTGCAGGGTTCTCATCGTTGCTATTGATGTTGAGATAAGAAGCGTATGATCGAACGTAGTTGCGAACTTGATAATGTGAGAGTTCTAGTTTCCGAAGTGAGTGCAAGCTCGAGGCGAGAGTGCGAACATACTCCATGGGGTGCCAGCAGGCCAAGGCCACTGCGCAAACTAGTATATCAAACCATCGAATCAATAGGATTCAGAGGGTAGAACAGGTTTCACCCACCTCTTGTACAGGC
>JBBPTU010000979.1:0-15826 GCA_038094295.1 Tylopilus aff. beelii | reverse complement strand
CACGGCAATGTCTACGCGGGCTCTGATCTTCATCGAGTCGGACAACCCAGAGATTGGACTGATGTGTTTCGTTGGGGTTGGCCTCGGAGAGATCTCGACGACGAAGGTGGTAGTGAAAGCAGGGGATCGAGTTAAGAAAGGGGAGGAGATCGGATCCTTTCACTTTGGCGGGTCGACATATTTGTTGATGTTCCGTCCTCAGACCAAGCTAACGATGCTGCCCGGTCCCGAAAATCCAGGAGAGGCAAGGAAGGTCGGGACGCTACTGTTCCACGTGGATAACCATCTTCTTACGAACTAATTCCGCGAGGGGTTGTGAAGATGGACAGTTGGAACCCACAGTGATACCCATGGCGAATTTAAACGAAGCCTGTAGTTATAGGTTACTACACTAATGTTTAATTGCGGATTCATTCTGGACGTGCTGCTATCAGATCAGTATTTACTAGTAATTTATTCCAAAGCCCGTAGGGGACAGGTTTCCTGATGATGAGAGATACGTCAAGATGCATATACCGTCCAGCATATGGAGCGCTAAGTGCCAAATAATTCCTGCGGTTTTTTGCTGTGTGGCGCGCGCGATACAGACCGAGTCAGCACGATTTTGGGCATAACTCGCGCGATTTATAGATTGTCAGCGCAATTTAAAAATAGAGTTCTGCATGGGTATGGGGTATCCATCCCCATACCTGCACCGTGGGGATTAGACCAGTAAGATATAGTGTATGTATTTATAAACTACATGTTATCATACTTGTCAACATCGTTGTGCACTTGTCCCAATGGCGACCTGGATAAGTGGACAGCGTTGAAAACGAGAGGGTGGGTATGAAAACAGGTAAGCGGCATCAGGAACAGGTGGACGGCGTCATCAACACGTGGGTGGAGTCAAAGGCGGGTCAGCGTGATCGAGAATGAGTAAGGAGCGTTAAAACAGACCCGTGGGGTTGAAGAGGAGTGGCCATCGTCGATGGTATAAAATTGTATGGGTATGCCCGAGGGTGGGATGGGAAGTGGGCAGGGACGAGTGGTGTTGCATGACGAGTGATGTTCGACGTCGTTGTGGCGATCGCGCTATCGCGATCATGTCGTCGCCGCCGTCACTCGCTGACGGTGGACAATCGCGCTCACACGGGCGCGTTAGACACGCGGTCGAGCTCGAACGGTTGGGGTGGGTGTTGCGGGTGAGCGGTCGCGCCCGAAAGGGTTCAGTCGGTGGGAGAAGCTGGGATCGCGCTCGAGTGGTCGCACTCGAACAGGGACGATGGGCGCAAAAGGCGGTGGTGGGTGTGGTATGCGAGCAATTGGACTCTAATGGGGATAGTTGGCATGGCCGGCGAGCGGCGGTTGTCGCGAGGGTGTGGCCAGCGTAGCGGGCGAGCGGGCGAGCTCATCGTGTAGGCGTCGTAGTGGGTACATGGGTATGTGCCCATTGCGAGTTGACCCATGGGTGAGGGTGTGAGGTGGGCACGGCGATATCGTGGCGGTTACGCTATTGTGAGGATCGCAATGACGCCATGATTACCTCGCGGTGCGTCGTTAACGTGGTGGTCATGGAGATCTTGTCGCTGTTGCTACCGTGTCGCCGTCTTCGACGTGGTGGTGGTTGCGTGCCGGTGTTCGCCACTGTTATCGCGTTGTCGTCACGACGACAGTGGTGGGATCGGCGCGGACGCGTCGTCGTTGAAAATGTGGTAGTGGCAGCCTGGTCATTGTTGCGTTGCCGTCGCGACGATGCGGTTGTGGCAGCAGGGTCGTGGGCGTGGGCGCGTCGTTACGGTTGGCGGCGCGGTGGTGGCAGTTTGGGTGTCGGCGTCGGCGCAGTGGTGATGTCGTCGTTATCGACGACACGGTGGTCAGGTAGGCAGACGCGTCGTTGACGGGATAGTGGCTTACACCTACTATCTTTGGGCATAGGTACCTTGGGTTGCCAGGTCACTAAATCCTGACCAAGTGCCAGATAATTCCACGCGATTTTTAGAGATTATCAGCGCGATTTAAAAGATAATGCAGAGATCCCATGATGTCTATGCTACACCAGCTAGTCCCAGTAAGGACTTGTCGGTAGAGAAGGACACGGGTACGGTACGGGCAGGTGACCACCCAACCTGTATTATTTTTATTTTGTACCCGTGCCCCAAAATGGTAGTCGTTCCCACCAGCCACCACCCATCGACGATGACGACGCAGCAGCGGCGGCGACGTGTTCACATCGGCCTCACCACTGCGCCGACGCCGACGCCGATGCAGTAGCGACAGCGACACAGCTGTCACCACCACCACACTGTCGTCAATCGTGACGACACATCCACACAAACCCAACCAGTGCGCCAACCGACGCCGACGCAGCAGCGACCCCATTGCGACTACTGCTCCGCTCACCGCAACGACGCGCCCACGCAGACGGCCCTGTTGCCACAACCGCGCCGTCGTCGCAGCAGCGACTACACCATCACCGCGTCTGCGCCGACTCCACCACCATGTCGCCGATAACGACGCAGCGGCAACAGCGGCAGCCCCTCCCCCCACCATCACATCGTCAACGACGATGACGCGTCCGCGCCAATCCCACCACTGTGTCGTCGCGACAACAACCCGGTAGCAGTGGCGAGCACTTGCATGCAATCACTGCCACGTCGAGGATGGCGGCGCGGCAGCAACAGCGACGAGGTTGCCACAACTACCGCGTCAATGACGCGCACCGCGAGGTGAACACGGCGATACCATGATGCTCACGATAGCGCGACCGCCACGACGTCGCCGTGCCCACCTCATCTCACCCATGGGTCAACCCGCGATGGGTACATACCCATGTACCTACCACGACGACCATGCGATGAACTCGACCGCTCGCCTGCTACGCTGTCCACACCCTCGCGACCACCGCCTTTCGCCGGCCATGCCAACTATACCCATCGGAGCCTAACTGCTCGCATACCGCACTCACCACCGCCTCTTGCGCCGATCGTCCCTGTTCGAGTGCGACCACTCGAGTGCGATCCCATCTTCTCGCGCCGACTGGACCCTTTCTGGCGTGACCGCTCACCCGCAACATTCACCTTGACCGCGTGCCTAACGCCTCCGTGTGAGCGCGACTACCCACCATCAGCAAGTGACGGCGGCGGCGACGGCGACGACGTGATGATTGCGATCGCTACGACATCGTCGACCATCGCTTGTCATGCACCACCGCTCGTCCTTACCCATTCCACCCTCGGGCATACCCATACTATTTCATACCATCGACGACGTCCACTCCTCTTCAACCCCACAGGTCTATTTTCATTGCTCCCCACTCGTTCTCGATCGCGCTGACCGGTCTTTGACTCTACCTATGTGTTGACGCGCCGTCCACCTGTTCCTGATGCCGCGGACCTGTTTTCACACCCACCCTCTCGTTTTCAACGCTGTCCACTTATCCAGGTCGCCATTGGCACGAGTGCACAACGACGTCGACAAGTATGATAACATGTATTATGTAGTTTATAAATGCATACACCATATCTTACTAGTCTAATCCCCATGGTGTAGGTATGGGGATGGGTATCCCATACCCATGCAGAACTCTATTTCTAAATTGCCCCGACAAAATTGCGCTGACTTGGTTATGAATTTATCGATGGTCTGCGCATTCCTTCAGGCCAATCTTTGTCATCGTGTTACACGTCACGATTTGTACCGTTTCGGTTTCCCTTTCTCTCTTTCTTCTCAATGTCATGTTCCTCTTTTATAGGTATCGCGTTTCGCTTCACTCGTGTATATAGCGACCGCCGACGTCAAACCTCTTAGTCTCCAAGGCCCAGTTCGTGCTCGCCACAGCTGCGGATTCTAGTGATCCCGACAATCCTATCTTTCAACCTCAAGAGATAGTCATTTTGATCACATGAAGTACATTGCCAGTACGGTTAGGCTTGTGACTCCATCTCATTAATGGCTGCGGCGAAGGCTCCTCCCTCCGGCAACTTATAAGACATTCCCCTGAACAAGGATAGTTGATGCGATGCGACTTGAATATGGTATAGCAACGAACTGTTAATTATGGCTGAATTACATTGACAGAGACAGCTGTCAGCACGGTGCACCATCCAGGGACACAAGCCATTCCAGTTCATGTTACGACCAATCAATGTACTCAGATGCACAGACTAGAGGCTTCGCGAGCGTGGGCTGTCATAGCTTTGTGAGTAGTAGTTTGGAATTGGGTCGGCATGCTCCGCCTGTTAATGCCTATTCTCCTCTCCGACTCGGGTGTCGCTAAGGGAACTTGAATGAACACCACGCTTTGGAGAGTGCTGTCAGTGAATCTACAAGACAAATCGAGGAATTAGTAAAGACGGCGAAGTAAGTGTTGGGCATCATAGAGGAAGATTTGCCAGTTGGGGAAGTCTGCCTGCTCGTCTCCGAGACCCGGCCATGATCGGGGCGAACAATATCTGTTCCTGCGTTTATAATAGATGCAGTTACCCTCGAAAATATTATCAGCCGGAACTCAGAAATGATAATTGACTGACATAAGTACATGAGATCCCGTTTCTATCAGAAATTTCTGAGAGCCGGAGCACCCAAACAGTATTAGCGCTGCCGCCGACGAAACCGATTAGATGTTCTGTCATCTGAAAACTTACTTAAAGGTTCAAAATAGCGAGATCAAAATAACACCGTAACCAATCAAAATATGTATGTCATCCAACAGGAGCGACAGGGACTTCGCGAAGGGTGAGACTGAATAACCCGTGATTGCATCATGACTGTATTAGGGTATCAATCGACTCAAGACGACACTCATCATCACGCCACCACAACATGAATGAACAGACCAACCTTGCTGAACCCGTATCGGGAGATCTAAAGCTATATTCGTGAGTGCACCCAATAGTCATCCCCTTTGATATGTTAATGTCCGAACGATCGGTGCTGTTGAAGTCGAGATAACGCTAACTATGCCAGTGCAAGCAAAGACGAAAATGAGAACTATCATCATAAGACTGTCCCACTAACACCCTTCCAGCGCTGCCACACCTACCACACACTTGCTAGTGTAGCCGTCCACCTCCGAGTCGAGCGCCGGCAGATCCACTTCGAGCACAACCGCCAATCTGACACGCCAAACGCGTCAACCGTTCGGCCGTCACTCCTACCGGTTCTTTCGAGCGACGACAACGACGTCACAGCAATCACACTATCACGATTGCTACAACCTCGTCGGACATCGCTCGTCATGCACCACCGCTCTTCCCCTACACCCTCAGATGCCACTCCCATCACTGTTCTCGCCGACATGCCACCACATGCATGCCGCTGCCACAACAACGCGCCTTGATAGTACAATACAACGACGACACAATCACGAAAAATGTGGTTGTGTTGTCGTTGTAGTGTCATCGTCGTGTTGCACCCCCGGGTGTGTCAACATGGCACCCATGTGCTAACCCGCACCCTGACAATTGGTGTGGGTATATCAACGGGTGTGGGTGTCAGCTCTAGCACCTGGGGGTACACTCACTCATTTTCCCAAAGATTGAGCTGTCAGTGCATATCAACATCCGCACACACTGTACACATTCAACAGGAAGACACCCTACATTGTAAACTTTCCTTACCCGTGACAACAATGACAAATTACCCCATTACTCCAACCAGCGAAATACCATGCCGGGCAAAGGACAATGGATTACGCCATTTTTCTGATCTATGCCGCCAGAGGCGGATGTCTCCGTGTCTGGCTTTGATGGGAGAACACCTCTTTCAGGTACCTCAAGCATACTTCTTTTTATGAAATGGAGAAGTTTAGGACAAGCAATTCGGGTGACATTGGAAGGTGGGTTCACCAGTGGAGGGAAGTGTGGATTGAGAGATGACCACTCATGAAGAAGGAACTTGAAATGGCTGGATGACGATGCATGGTGGAACTGTGACAGTGGCCATGTGGTGAAACCACACTTAGATGCGAAGAAAAGTATGTCAACGAACCATCCACGAAGATGTGTATTGTTCACTGACCAATGACTTGTCATTTAAAAGTGACGAACAAAAGATCGTGCAAACTTGCGTAAGAATGCAATGAATGCAGGAAATCTCGAGATTGGAGGCAAGATAATGGATAGTACAAGGTTCAGCCATGATACACGAGAACGCTGCGAGTGCATCCAGTATATCATGTACATTTCAAGTTTCAGCTGGTAGCTGCTGTTGCCACTGGCAGTGTTTGTGGACAGGGCAAGCATGCCCTGCCAAGCTTGTAAAGGCCTCGGATATCCAGTCTCTTGTTTCTGCGGTCGAGGAAGCAATATCAGACTGACATCCTACTTTGGGTCCTGAAGGGAAGTCGGTGAAGGGGCTGTGAGACAGTTCTGAAAGTAGGTAAGGAAACCAATACAGTGACACTGGTACTGACTCGAGAGAACATGTCTATTGCAGTGACAAATATCGCTACTTCTGCAATTCGCGGTGGAGGCATCACAGCAGATCTGGGACTCGGACATCGACAAAGAGACTACACAAAAGGCTTGCTCGACCTTTGTCGTTTGTATCAAGTACTCACATTCAACTTTGGAATCAGACTTCCGATACATACAAGTCCACTAAAGTTGAGTGATAAGAGTGACATGACAAGAGTAAGAGTAGTAAACCTAAAGTACCCACTTCCGAAGGCCGATTTTCAACCAATAACGATTAAGGTAGACCTCACACGGATTCATCCAACGTCACATGACTATGACCTCCCTGAGCGTGACAAGACCATAAGATAACATCATCTCCCTGTGACTACTTTTTTTTCAAAGTGTTGGATCGCACTTTCTCAATAAATATTGATTATAAGTCTCTCATGCTAAATGCTTGTAGATACAAGCAATGTTGAGTGAGCTATTCAATAATCTGTTGTTATCTCCCACCCAACAAGTCACACTGTGACTGATTCGACTGATAAGTGAATGACTAACTTGGCATCACTTGTATCTGCGAGTTTTCAACATATGATCAATCTAATCTAGATTCATTACAAATGTGCAATACAACATCTTGAAAAAAAAGTAGTTGCGAGGAGATGATGCTGTCTTATAGTCTTGTCACACTCAGGAGGCAATAGTCATGTGACATTGGATGTATCCGTGTGAGGTCTACCTTATCTAATTTGGGTGGATAAGCCCCTAAAGTGATCCCATAATTGACATTCTAGTACGAATGAGTTAGTGAGAAGGAATAGAATAGAGTCTTTGCGCGAGGTGGCTGTGCGCCAGTGTTTTCTCTTCTGTCACACCCACCACAGCAGCATGCTCGCTGCCCTCAACGGCAGCCATCAGACACTGGAGTCCTGTTGCAATAAGTCCAGTAATCACTGTTCCACCTATTGCAACTTTTACTGTAGCATTCCCCACTAATCTACTACCTCTTTGTTGCAATACAATCCCAATATACGACTACAATGCCAGTGTACACCGAAATGCATTGCAACACCTCCACTGGTGCTCGTCACTCCAGGCTGACAATACCGTACTAACTACCACTGCTCTGGCGTCAGTCACATGACCAGCCATACTGCAGTGTGACCCAACCGTGAGTCCGTGACTGGCGACCACTGGATGTCATGACTAGTCCAGTGGCCTAGGGACAGGCTACAGCACGGGCACCGCTGAATGTACTATGCCAGCTGGTGTAATAGGTGCAGCGGAGCCGGGATGGACAATGATACTACAGCGCCTAACGTTGCAGTGAAACTGGGGAGCTTGAATGTTTCAGTACACCCATATTACAACGTTGCAGCGCCTGGGGTTTGCACCGTGTCCGAGTCAGCGCAACAAAACTTGACCACTGGACATTGCAACGCGTGTGGTTGGCAGCGTGTTGCAACGAAACTTGGGGGCAGTCTCAGCATTGTGTACCACATACAATATATATTTTCGTTCAAGAACTGTACGGGATTGCGGCGACCAAGTTACCATCACGCTACCTCAGAATCTACTAACCCTTTTTTCGCCGATGTGCGAGTTTGTCTACGCTTCACCGCAGGCCCGGGCGTGAGGTGATCATTATCAGCGCCTGGCTTTCCATTCTACATAGATGCACTATCAGAATGACCCTACCATAAATCTCCGTACAAAGAATTGACTGACCAAACTTGTAGGCACCGTGGCTGCCAGACGAGCCTTCATTTCCTCTGCTGTCTCGTACATTGACATTAGGTCTTCTGAGGGCGATCGATTGGCACCTTCGTCATGGTTGCAGGGGGGAGAAGGCGACCCATTATTAGAATGGCGCACGGAATCATGATGGTGTGGACCTGACCCGGCTGCATCAGAGTCTGAGTCGTATACTTTGACGTGAAAGATCTAGGATAGGTGACATTCCTGATACAAATTCATAGCAGTTACTCCACTCACCACTGGTCTTGAATCCTCGCACTTCAGTGTGACGGAGTGAAGAACCACATGCCTCGGCAAAGAGAGCTTGATTTCAGCGTTTGATGTGTGGTTTGCCATGAGGGGAGGAAGCAGGCTGCAAGGATAGCGAACAAGTCATTCCAGGTCGGCCATCCCAGGGTATTGACTGACAGTGCATCTGGCCGCCACAATTTGTTGTCAGAAGCTCGTGGCGTTGCGTATCCAGAAGGCAAGTTGCGATGCACTCTCAGGCACGGCTTACAAAGCAAAAGCGTTGCATTAGAGTATGACCGAACACCACCACGTCATTGTCGGACAACATTGATTCATCAACTGTCAACCCATCGCGTTGCATATCCTCAAGGCATTGCAACTTCACGAGCACTTAGAACACTACATTCATGTACCTATTTCAATACGACACTGTTTGGTTTAATGATGTGGGGAGAGTAACACTTGTAGCCATTAGATCTCCCTGTCCCCCATCTGCGATCTCAAGGAAGCGCTGCGTGTCCCTCCACACATGCTGAAACTTTTGCCCGAGACCAAGTCGTATCGAAGCCTGTCGTTCAGCATATGCCCTCAGTCCTTCTTCAAGTTCTAGGCTATTGCCAACCCGAGCACTTGCTTTAGCGGTCCACCAGTCTGCATGCCACTGCAGGAACCGGAGGACTCTCTGCTGTTCTTCAAACAGCAGATCCACTTCTTCGGTCCACCTGTTCGCGCGTGCTCGTGCCCGACACCACTCAATCCGGATCACTGGGACTCGATAAAGCCACCGCAAAATATTGAGTTTGCAAATATACTTACCTTCTTGCACACCAGCGTCAGAGTCGTCCTCCACCGCCCCTTCCAAGTATCCACAGACTAGCCATATCCATGACAGTCTCCTCTGGCCCTCACTGCAAGCATCATCAGTACCATCAGTCATTGACCGAACATCTTCATCTGCCAAGTGACGGAGCTGGCTTTTCCATCCCACTTTACCCAAAAGGTCTCCAAGGACCATCAGAGCGCCATGCGCTGCCCGATATTTGTTAACACTCATCCATACCTTAGCGTCAACACTTTTGAGGCAATTACGTGCACGTGTGTTTGCTCCTTGTCCTCATAGGAAGCGATCCTTGAATCTGAGCATGTAAGCCTTTGAACGTAGTCCCTGTCACAGTTCATTCAAGGCATCATGCGCCTGACCTTCTTGGAGCTTCCACTCGATCTGCTCCATGGTCTGGTCACAGTACACACGACGGGCAATTGACGAAGGTAAGAGAAGGTGGAAATCCTGAGGGCGCGGGGTCAGCCCAGAGTAAGAGGATTCTGCCTTATCCCCTATAGCTTCTCATAGACCCGCCACTCCGGGAATGAAAAGAGTTTGAATTTTGACCCATGCCTCAATCCGTCGCTTAAGTGTGTTAGCTTTCTGCTGGAGCTGTGCCTTCTGTGTATCCGTAGCGTGTTGACCGAGCTTTTCAGCTTCTATGATGAGACGGCGTCTAATGATAGGTAAGCTGGGCGCCGGTCGAATGACGAAATGGTACTCACTGTTGATCCTCTAGCTCGATGCCTATATCTATGAGGATGCTTGGAGTGACCGCTGCATGCAACGGTGGCTGAGTTGATCTACTAGCAGCTACTGCATCCTCTTGTGCCAAGCGTAAGCGAATACTGGCCTGAGTGATATCTTCGAACAGGTCAGCCGGAGCTTTTGCAGAGCTCAGGTAACCTACCTTGCGCCTTCACTTCGAACGGGTTCGGCGCTGCCGGGTCAAGCTCCCATTCTCGAACATCACGCTCCCAAGTTGACACTAGATCTGGATACTTGGAATTGAGTGACTCGATCAGTTCGAAAAAGTCTTCGCGATGATCATTTCTCGCAGGGATAGCTTCTTTTATCTTGGATAAAATAGTAGCACCTACCGAGTAATGCCACGTCAGTCTGAAATAGCATCCGTAATACAAGATCATACCTAAGTTGACCACTTTCTTCCAATTCCAGTCCCCGAAATGATCATCAATCGTATCGCACCGAGAACCAGGCCCCATTTCCTTCGTGCTGGAAGCTGCAGGGTTGATATTAGCCCATCCTCGTTCCGGAGCTTCACCGTCTGTCTGGGCAACACCTCGGATGAGGTTGAAGGAGAACCGCCACTGACATTCCGCGATGTGAGCCGGGAGATGAAACTTAGGAACCAGGAACATGATGTCCTTCGTTGCATGATCAATGTGCCATGACTCCGGAATGCGCATCATCCTACTCCATAAGTGCTTGTACCATTGACAAGCTATATCGTATGATATCTTGAACACCAGCAACGGAGCGAAGCTGTGCAGTGCGGAGAATAGGATGTAATCCATGTTCACATATCTAGACGGCAAAGATCAGTACAAGTGTAAAGAATGCAGCTCACGCGACATACTTTTCCCCTTTCTGCAGATCCCCGACACCGCAAGGTAATTTGAAACCGTGTCTTGCACAGTCAACGGTCCCAACACCTGTTGCCGCAAGGCCTACCGTTGACTTGGTGTCCGCTGCATTCACCGCACTATGACCAGAACAGTTGCTCTTCTAAAACAGGTAATCAATAGGTACACAATAAGGTTATATTTGCAACCTACTGGTTGTGGCTCGTCGATGAGCTTGCTAAGATAAGATTTGTACGTCATGTCCTCTACAAAGTATGCCCATCCACGACTCAATCCAGGATCAGCTGCGTCGCTCGAGACCGACTTGCGTTTCAGTCGGAAATTAGCATCGATTGCAACGAAAAGAGTATATAGCCAACTGTGCCATGGAGAGAAGTCAGAAATGGAACACCCCATTCGCACGATGCCTACCGTTTCTCTTGCGGTGTGTCCATCCAGCCCGAAGATAGGTTGATTCCAGGCAAAGGGCACGCTGGGCAAAGCACCGCGCATTCTCCCTGTCGAGTTGCTTCAACACCGGCGCTGTCGTGTCCACGGCCGGATCGCTTCAGCATCCTAAGATGGCGCCATTCACGAACGACTCGTAAGAATTGACTAGCAGAAGTGGGCCAACAAGTGGCAATACGAGTCCTCATAGTTCAGAGAAATTGTAGATCTACAACAAAAACAATAATGGTGAGTGTGACAATTGATTTACAGAACATATAACTTGTCAACCAATAGTCTTTTAAATACTACTCTATTCTGAGTGATTAAAATTCTATTAGGACAGTAGTACACCCTTGATGGGCTCATAGTAGATGCAATATACTCCTGATGGAGCTCATGGAAAAGACTCTCAATGGGCTGGCAATATATAATATCCTCATGGGGCTAGCAATTTATAAGACCCCCATTGGGCTGGCAATTTATAATACCCTCATTGGGCTGACAATTTATAAGACCCCCATTGGGCTGGCAATTTATAATACCCTCATTAGGCTGACAATTTATAAGACCCCCTTTGGGCAGGAAATTCATAAGACCCCCAGTGGGCAGGCTATACTCCTAATGGAGTGGTACAATAAACCCCTGGTGGGCAAGCTATCACAGCCTATCAGGCATTGAGAATAAGTTAAGCACAGAAACTCACCAAAAGGCAAACTTAAGGTAGCCAAAAAGAGTAAAAGGGAATTGAAAACATATGAGAGAATTTGAGAGTAAGATGATGGCATTAAAAATGAACAGAACATACCTAAGGTTAGCTAGAGGCACCAGAATTGAGTGGAAGTGACTGCAAATAGGGTCAGAGGCTGTATTGAAAACAGATGAAACACACTGAGAGCCTGCTTGGAGCACTGAAAACAAGTGGAGGGGGTCAAGAAAGCACAGGAATCAAACTAGGCAAACCAAGTCTGCACTTGAGAATAAGTTGGGTTGATGGTGAGTGATTGCACTCAGAATCAAATGGCAAGCCTGGTGGGCAGGTAACAAATGAGCAATCATGCTCGAAAACAGGAGGCATGGATGCAAAGCAAGTGGCCAGGCTTGAAAACAAGCCACAGCAATGGTCAGGGAGCAATCGCATTCTAGAGTGAGTGATGGATGTGGCAGATGAGTAACTGTGCTTACAAACAGGAGGTGGAGATGATGAGCAAGTGTTTGGGCACGTGAATGAGCTGCAAAAGACAATTAGCGAATGATCACGCTTGAATCGAATGGTATCTGTAGCTAACAAGCGTTGTGCGAGAGAGCGAGAGACAAGCAACGAGCAGCAGACGAGTGACTGTGCTCGAAAGCTAGAGGTGATACCAAACGAGTGTTCAAGCTCATGAACGAGCTGCAAAGACATTTATCGAGCAAACACGATCGAAACAGGTGGCGTAGGTGGTCAACAAACGGTCGTGCTTGAGTACTTGAGTGCGAGTGACGGGGATGGTGGGCGAGCGATCGCATCATGATTCGACGATACGGTGATGTGACAATCACGTGATAAGTTACAATCATCACACAATCTTGTGACTGGTGCGAAATTTTCGCGAAAGCTATCACGCAAGACTAACACTCCACTAGCCTGGCAGCGATAAAGGATTCGGACATGGTGCTACGACCACGACCCAGTGGCAGCAGCAGCGACCCCGCTGCCACCACCACCGTGTCGTCAGTCGCGACGACGCGTCTGTGTCGACCCAACCACCACCAACGACGACGCAGCGGCAGCAGCAGTGACCCCGCTGCCCCACCATCATGTCATCAGTCGCGACGACGCACCTGTGTCGACCCAACCACCGCCAACGACGACGCAGCGGCAGCAGCAGCGACCCCGCTGCCACCACCACCGTGTCGTCAGTCGCGACGACGCGTCTGCGCCGACCCAACCACCGCCAACGACGACGCAGCGGCAGCAGCAGGGACCCCGCTGCCCCACCACCGTGTCGTCAGTCGCGACGACGCGCCTGTGTCGACCCAACCACCGCCAACGACGACGCAGCGGCAGCAGCAGCGACCCTGCTGCCACCACCACCGTGTCGTCAGTCGCGACGACGCGTCTGCGCCGACCCAACCACCGCCAACGACAACGCAGCGGCAGCACCAGCGACCCCGCTGCCCCACCGCCGTCTCGTCAGTCGCGACGATGCATTTGTGCCGACCCAACCACCGCCCCGGCGTCACCAACGACGACGCAGCGGCAGCAGCAGCGACCCCGCCGCCACCACCGCGTCGTCAATCGCGACGACGCGTCTACGCCGACCTACCCACTACGTCATCTGTCGCGACGACGTGTCCACGCCGACCTAGCCACCACCCCAACCCCGACGACGACGATGCAGCAGCAGCGACCCCGTTGCCGCCACCACCACGTCGTCATTCGCGACGACGCGCCTACATCAACCCAATCACCTCCCCAACGTCGCCGACGACGACGCAGTAGCAGCAGCAGCGACCCCGCTGCCACCACCACCGTGTCGTCAGTCGCAACGACGCGCCTACGCCGACCCAACCACCACCCCAATGTCACCAACGACGACGCAACAGCAACAGCAGCGACCCCGCTGCCGCCACCACCCCGTCGTCAGCCGTGACGATGCGTCCACGCCGACCCAACCACCGTCCAAACACCGCTGACGATGCAACAGCAACAGCAGCGACCCCGCTGCCACCACTACCGCGTCGTCAGTCGCGACGACGCGTCCACGCCGACTCAGCCACCATTCCAACATCGCCGACGACGACGCAGCAGCAGCGTCAGCGACCCCGCTGCCACCACCACCGTGTCGTCATTCGCAACGCCGACTCAACCACCACTCCAACGTCGCCAACGACGACGCAGCAGCAGCGGCAGCGATCCCGCTGCCACCACCACCCCGTCGTCAATCGCGACGATGCAGCCACCGCCACCATGTCGTCAGTGACGACGACGCGTCCGCGCCGAGCCCCACTACACGTCATCGTTGCGCCAGCCCCACCACTACGTCGAACGACGAGGGCAGTCACCCCACCCCACCACCACTGTCGCCAATGCCACCACGAGCGACGCAGCGGCATGTCCCCATCATTGGGCGACAACGACGACGATGGCGAAGGTGGCGCACCACCGTCGCCATCACCACCACCCAGCAGCGGCGAGGGCACAGATGACGTGGCGCATCCCCGACGCCGCCAGCGCCCCGCGGACAGTGCAGTAATTATACGGGCGAAGGAGGGCGAGGGTGTACCTACCACCACAGCGTTGACGACCCCGGTGGCAAGCTGATAGCTAGAATTTCATTCTTCATGTATTGTAGTTGCTTTAATTCATCTCATTTACTTGTACACTCGGGCGCGAGACTGATAGCAAAGACAAAAAAAATGTGGAATCCGTGATTCGAACACTCGCGCACTCGCGCTACGGACGGTTTGTTTGTGCACTTTCCCACGGATCCGTTATGTCGGAATTCAGGCACACTGTCACCCTCGTGTAAAAACTCGCCTCTCTTCGAGAGGACTCGTAATGACATATACATTGTATGCCCGTAATATCATTAATAATACGTCTGACAGTTGCTCGGTATCACATTCGCGAGGGCTCAGAATGTCATACCACCCCTTGACCATGCCTACCACAATGTGTCACGTGGCTAACATTCGTCGTGTCTTACATGTGGTTACCGCGCTAGGGTGGTGGCCGTGATGCCCGTGATTCCTATCTGTTGGTGCGTATAAACAGTCGTGATGGTCATGGCTAAATCGACCCGGCTATCTATCTGTGTCTCCTTCGCAGAGAGGAGGCACCTTTATATGGTATTGATCCAGGTGTGACTCCGTCTTCGCGGTGGCCATCGAGCAGATCAAGTTTGCGTCCTTGAGTAAGGAGTTTGCTGAACCTCCCCACGGGTGTGTACCCATGACGGGAACCATGTCCGCGAGTCGGACGACACAGCTATTCCCATTCCGCTTTTGCCGAGTGTATTCTCCAGCGATGTCTGTCATCCCACATTTTTGGGAGTGCCGGGTTTGTTCTGCGCCGCGCGTGTTCACGCCACGGTATCGTGGAAACGGATAGGATGGACTCTCCTGCCCTCTTGATGCGCCACGTGTTCACTGGTTCCTGTATTGCGACGGGCGAGGGCGATGCGGCGCTCTTGCGTGCTGGAGCGTCCAGTGAGGCTTGCACTCGTAGAGTGAGATGGTCTCGGTTCTCTTGTCGTGTGTTTTGCGCCTCGGGGCAAGTTACTTGTCGTCCCTTGGTCTGGTAGCCTCAGGCGTGCGCGTGAAGGTGAAGCGGCGGCAACGGGAGGAATTCGATTCGATACAGTCCCTTCGTGTCACGTGATGACTGACTTTCCACTCCGCTTGATTCTGATCACCTAACACTCACGCTGGAAATGACCGACTTTTTCGTTGACTACCCAAAGTTCTGCGACGTTGCATTCGTCAACGCGAGTGAGCTTTACGGTGGTGATCCTAATGTCGTCACGACATCTGAGAAGAATGGGCGAGTGAGGGGGTTCAAGGCCGCTGTTCCTTCTTGGTCATCCATTGACCTCTTTCCTGATGCAATCGCT
>JBBPTU010000978.1:0-15845 GCA_038094295.1 Tylopilus aff. beelii | reverse complement strand
CCTCGATCGCGTTCCCCGTCCCCACTGCCTTGCACCCGGCCTTATCAGCGGGAGGCTGGGGCTGTGGAGGTTCTACTGCGCCAAATACGTCCGTCCCCGTGTCCGCCTGCTTCCGGCGCGCCTTTGCAGGTAACTCGGGCACCTTGAAGCCGCCGTCTCGTATGCCCTTGTCTTTCTGTTTCCCCTTATTGCTCCCGCTCGCAGACCCCTCGGATCGAGGGAGATGTAACATGACCTCCCTCGCACGACGCACCACGGGGTCGTCCACCTTGTTCTTTTCCTTGCCCACGCTTGCACCGGGTCGTGCCAGGATGCGCTTGTTAGCGCCGAGATCGCCAAGCGTGGTGTCACCAAACAAGCGCGCAGGGGGCTGGCGAGGGGTCGGATCATCTGGACGCGGGGCACGTGGTGCAGGCGTGATCCTCGCGACTCTCATGCAGAGGGGCGGGCGTCCCGCGGAGGTAGACGTGGCAGCGGGTGACAGTTGCATGGGAGGTGGATGCAACAACGTGCTCGCCTCACCAAATATGACGATGTCTGTCGTTTCAGGTCCGTCTGTCGAGAAGGGATCAGTATGCCATGCGACGCGGATAAGTGTTGACGCGCCTGTGTCCCCTAAAGACACGCGAACGCCCACTTCTGTTTGCTTTGGCCCACCTCGCGCTGGATCGACCAAGGACGACAGACACAACATGTTCTCGAAATAGACCCGCGTCAGCATCGCAAATGGGTGAATGTCCCTGATAATCGGTACCCGGTCAGTCGTCTGCCTTGAGCTTGCATACGCCAAAACGAACGCGCATGACGTACATGTACACATCCCCCACGTCGTCTGTCCATACGTCCTGCAGGCGCACGGTCCCCTTGAAGCGCAACGCCGCGCGGCCTCGCATGCTCTCCAGGGTGAGCGCGAGCGGATTGTACATGAGCTCTCGTGCACCACCCATCCCTTCCCTCGTGAGCGCACACGATGGAGAGTCCTCGAGCGACGCGGCATGGCGTCCGGGCAGCCGTGCGGAGAAGGCGATCCCGTCGAGCAGGAGGTACGAATCGGGTAAGGAGAGTGCGCCGCGGTAGAGCAGGCGGTAGCCGTCGGTGGATTTGCTCGAGCTAGAGCCAGTGGGCGTGCGGGCAGTGGCCGGGGTTGAACTAGAAGTAGGGGTGGAGGTGTACGCGTCGAGCGTCTTCTGGGGCGTAGCATCGGTAATCGTGACTATGGGCAATTCAGACACGTCGATGACGCGCGACCGACTAGTCGTGCTCGGTGTCATCAGAAGTTAGAACTAGGTCCAAAGAACGAGCCGAGAGACTCGTTCGTGTATCGAGGTCATAAGAGAGTGAAGCACGTGATGACAATGTGTTAGGTAAACAAGGAACACTGGCAGCGCTTAGTTGTGATACTATAGTCTCGCAGTGTAGATAGAGCCACGACTAGGAACTCGACGATACAGACGACCTTTTATACGGCGTGATGAAACGGGTAGCACGTGTATCGTGACCATAGACTATGTTGTTTCAGCGTTAAGGACGACTTCGGGTTTCTTCGGACGAGCGCTATACTCGCTTCACGAGGACGATGTACACTCGATTCGTCCATGTTACGTTCGCGTTGGAAGACGTACGCTCGTCTTCGTGGTAGGTCGTACTCCACCCCCGTGCTCGTCCACATTCCCAAGTCCAACGTATACCGTTTCGGCGATTCCAATAAAGCCGCGCCCGTCTTCCGCGATGTCGAGTGGACCGTCAAAGAGGACGAAAGCTGGGCCGTCATAGGCCACGGTCAAAAGACAGCCCTGTTGCAGGTAGGCGCCTTCAAGCAACCACCATTCTGTGCTGACCCCTTGCAGACGTTGCATGGACACATGCGCATCGCACCTCCGCCTTCGGGTGGACTCTTCCCCTTCCTCTCCAACCCACCCAGGGACCCGTACACCGCCGTCTCCCTCGTCTCTTTTGCCCACCGACCCAGTTCAGCAGGAAGCGCCTTCTACGACTACACCGCCCGCTACGGCGCCGTACGCGACGAAGACCGCATCACCCTCCGGGAGAGCGTGTTTGGCGAGTACGACTTTCTGAACCTCCGACCCAAGGGTGGGATATCCAAGACCCCGGAAGAACGCGCTGCAGACGAGGTCAAAAAAACCATCTTTGACGACTTGTCGAGGAGGTTGGGTTTGTCGTCTCTCTTGGACTTGCCACTCATAGCCTTGTCCAATGGCCAGACGCGCAGGGCGCGCATTGTCAAAGCCATACTCGGGCAACCGGAGCTGTTACTCCTCGATGAACCCCTGAGTATATCCATCATGTTCGAGGGCCGCGTACGAAGCTGACGAATTTGCAGCTGGCTTGGACGCGGACAACCGACCGCTGTTGTCGTCCGTCCTCCAGTCGCTTCATGAGGCACGGCGCCCGAGAATCATCATGGGTCTCAGGATACAAGACCCCATCCCGGACTGGATCTCTCACCTTGCATTGGTCTCAGAAGGGAAGGTTTTCACTGGTACCAAGGAGGAAATCCTCGAAGCGCAGGAACTACGCAAGGCGAAGGAATACGGCGCTACCTCAGTGGCCTCTACTCATTCCGCGAAACAAACAGAGGACGAAGGAGAGCCCGTCGTCGCGATGAAGGACGTCAACGTCTCTTACGGCGAACGCAAGGTAAGACATCGCGTCTAGTCTAGACGCCTCCTCACCCCACGACACAGGTCCTCCGATCGATCAACTGGACCATCCGCCAAGGCCAGCGCTGGCACCTCCAAGGCGCAAACGGTCCGTCCGCTCACCACCATCCTTACATCCCCTCACCCCCACCCAGGTTCAGGCAAAACTACCCTCCTCTCCCTCCTCACCGGCGACCATCCCCAATCCTACACCCAACGCGCCCCATCCCATCTCGCCCTCTTTGCCCGCCCACGTCCACGCATCCCGACCCCGCACCTCCGCGCACGCATCGGCGTCGTCTCGCCCGAACTGGCGAACGCGTACCCGCGGCGCGCGGGGACAACAGTGTGGGAGGTGGTCGGGACAGGGTTCGACGGGACGTTCGTCCCAGGCGGGCCAGACGGCGTCGGAATAGGTGTCGACGTGACCCCAGAGGAACGCGCGTGGCGCGTGCAACGGACAAGGCAAGTGCTCGCGAGACTCGGGCCGCGTGCGTGGGCCCCCGGGGACACGGATCCGGGGGTCGACGAAGTGTTTGCGCGTCGCGCGTTCGTGGAGCTCTCGCCGGGCGAACAGAGCATGGTTCTGCTCATGCGTGCGCTCGTCGGTCGGCCGGGGCTTGTTTTGCTGGACGAGGTGTGGGCTGGGATGGACGCCCACATGGTCCGCGCCGCAAGACGCTATCTACGTGAGGGTGGGGTCGGGCCCGACCAGGCCGTCGTGGTCGTGAGCCATTGGGAGGACGAGGTCCCATGGACGACGCAAGATGGGGTGCGCAGATTCAGACTGCAGAACGGGGTCGGGACGGAGGCGTAAATAAGACGAGCGGTCGGATCTTGCATACGTACAGACGTGCGTAGTACTTTACACGCCCCTCTTTGCACTCGGATATCTATCGACGGGAATCAGCGGATAGCAGGTAAGATACTTCAAGTTGACGAATCAACAAAAGTAGGGTTGCTTCATTTGCCTGTGGGAAGTGCACGAGGCACTTGATGGCGGAATTGCTAACTGATAAGATAGTGCGCGGAGTGTAAATTTGGGAGTCCAAGCACGTCCAAATAACGCGTTGATGCCAGTGGAGGCAAGATCTTCAGAGAATGTCATGGAGACGTCGCTGATGACTCGGACTCGCATACCACGCCAGCCCGGACGAAAGAATCCCCGGGAAAACACAAATTACGCCCCAATGCTCTTAAGGAAAGCCGTGCAGACAGCGACTTCGCAGCCCTCCTGGACGGCGCAAAGATCTGGGACTGAGGGCAAATATCATGACGCCGGAAAAGAAGAGTGCCCGTCCGAACAAGAAAACCATCTCGTTTTTTTATTCAGGCTTAAACTCACTGCCAGCAAACGTCAACGTACCTTAAACGGTCGATGACGCCTCGATTCTGGAGGATTTTAGCGATTGAGATCTTCCAAAACGAGGTGGAGGCAAACTGACCAACGTACCCGTGCATAAGCCAGTCGATTATTCTATAGCTACCTCTCTTGACCCAGACTAGTGACATCCCCCTACGCGGTGTCCAGTTCGTCCTCGTCTGCTTGGGTATCAATTCCGCATCGCGATACACCAGCGATCGCGGTCGCCCATTTCAAACGGTGTTTATGCTCGTCTTTTGCCCCGACTTCGCTCGTGGTTGGACTCCAACGGCTAGACGACCGCTCGCGCAAGACGGTATGCGAGTCCCATGATCGCTATCGTGCCGAGGGTTAGCTGTCATTACAAGATACGTTCCTCGAGCGCGCCGTCCTCGTCCTTGCAGCACTTTCGACGTACGAGGCATTGAGCATTCCTTTTGTAAACATGTTCGCAGCGGCCGCGTACCAAGATGACCATGGAACTGTCGTTGTCGTCGTGTAGGGACGGGTCCGTAGTGTTGCAAGTTTCGCCTGGGTTATCCGAGAGTCCTTCTGGCAAGTTCACGACGATGCAAGGTGACCTCCAATTTTTCCCCCCCTGTGAGTCGTTCCTTTGGAGCTGATGGCACTGCCAGGGAAGCTCGCTCCACCGTTCTACGCCAACGACGTTCACGTGGTCGATGAAAGGACCCAGCCCCTCGAGCATGGGACTGGACGGGACAGTGCTAGGCACGAGTGTCATGCATGCGCGTAACGGTCGTCGAGCATTGAAACGATAGAGACTAGACTATGGGTGGTCGAGACCGGGTCCGAGGGGGTCTTTGTTCCGGCTGGACCAGATGGCACTGAGGTGGGCGTCGATTTGATCCCTGGTAGAGGAACGCGCGTGGCGCATGCAACGGGTGAGGGTTTGGATACAGAGTTCTCGCTTGGCGAACAGAGCATGGTCCTGTTCACGCACGCGCTCGCCGGTCGGTCAGGGCTCGTGCTACCAGACAAGGTGTGAGGTTACCCACATGGACCATGCCGCAAGGCACTATCCGTGCGAGGACGAGCCACCGGGAAGAAGGGTCCTGTAGACGGCGCAAGATGGGGTGTGCAGGTTCAGAGTATAGAATGGCAGAGGCGTAAATAAGCCGAGCGATCGGACCTTGCATACGTACAGACGTGCGTGGTATTTTACATGAATCCGGTATCTATCAACGGGAATCAACGGACAGCAGAGACGACAATGGCGGACGAATCGACAAAACCAATCGAACGAGGCATGACACGGGTAAAAGGGGGCATGTGGGTGGAACACCTATCGTACAACCTTCAAGGTAAAAAGAACACGGACCGATCACCAGGGCATGTCGGAGACACTGCCCCAGCCGCTGGTGGACGACTTGGCCGCGCTCGTACCCCAGCTCGCGGTCGACGTGCCACGCTTAGAGCCACGGCTACGCTTGGAGACGGTCGTGAACGCGTCGTCGTCTTTTCCAGTAGCAGCGAGTTCCGCGTCGACCTGCTCCGCCCAGTTGGAGGAAGTCTTGGTCTGTCCAGGCTTCTGATTCTTGTTGCCCTGAGGCTTCGCTACGGGGCCCTTTGCCTTTGGGACCGGCTGCGCCGTGTTCCCCCACGGGTTAAAGGCATCCTCAGAGACGCCCCAGCTCAGCGTGGACGCGGCGTCCGCGTCTGCCGCATCGGCAGCGGGCACGACCGCAGCAACGTTCGGCTCGATCTCCAAGTCCGAGTTGCCCCAATCGTCGTCGGAAGCGCTCTTTGTCGTTTCCCGCTTCTCGATGGTATCTGCGGACACGATCTCCCGCGGCTTCCCGCGCCAGTTCGTTTTGACCGGCGCACCAGGACCGCGGAACGGGTTGTTTTGGTTCATGTTCCTGCCCATCCCTGCGTTTTCCTTCTGGTCTTCGTTGTTCTTCTTCCAGGCACCCTTGCCACGAGCGCCCTTCTTTCCCTTGTTCGCAGCCGCCGCCCTGCGCTCCTCTGCCTCTTTGGCGCGTTTGGCTTGGCGGACCTGTCTAGCGTACTCGGCGCATATACCCTTCTTGCAAATGATTCCGTGTGCGTTGCATAAATCCGGTTTCACGGTGGTTTCTTGGACCTGGTTCCAGTGGTCCTCTGCATCCAACGCGTCGTCGTCCCAGCCCGCGGCGGCGGCAACGTGCAACGCTGCATCATCCGTCTGTACATTCCAGGTGCCCGGTGCGATCGAGTCTAGTCCCAACGGGTCTTCATCGTCCTCCATGGCTCTGATCCCCATCCCGTGGAACTCTTCTTCCATAGATTCGGAGAAATGGATGTGGACGCTGTACGGGTTGTCGCTCTCGGTGGCAGTAGCAAGATCAGGGCCCGAGTCAGAATCAGGGCTGGAAGCAGAGCCTGAGGCACCGACGGAACCCCAGCTCGCGGCACTGCCTGCATGACCGGGGTCACCTTGAACCACAGACGTGGCTTTGGCCGGGACGGGGAGGCCGGGGGGCTGAGTCGGGTAAGAAGTCGCACCACTTCCCCAAGCATTCTTTCGAGCTGGCAGGCCAGGGGGTCCCGCAAGAGCCGGAGCAGTCGAGGGCGATATGGCGCGCGACAGCGGGGTGCTCTGCCTGGACGCTGGTGCCGAATCATCCCAGTTCGCCGGCGGATCTGTCGGTGGGGCTTTTTTGGTGTTGTTCTGCCCTGGAAACCACGCCCTCATTGTCTGCTGGCCAAGAAAGAACCATTTTTGACTTACAAACGTTGCCCGTTTTCACTACGACCGGACCACCTCCTACAGCTGGTTGCCTTGCTTGGGGAACGCCAACTGTCACCTTTGCACTTCCGTTCGCTGTAGGGTTCGGCTTGGCCGTCACCAGCGACTTCGGTCCACCCTGACCCCAAGCTCTGGGCGGGTTGGGTTTTGCCTGTGCTGCGACCGGAGGAGACATAGTCCCTTCCTTTGTTTGGATCCATGCAGCAGATCCGACGACTGAAAGGACGGAACGTCAGGCAGTCACAACAACAAGAGACGACTGCCTACGAACCGGGCCGTGGAGCTGCGATGGGCTCTACCGGAGGTTGTGGCTTTACGGCGCCGGGAAGAGGCCGACAGAGAGGTTCTCTGGTAAGGTCCTCGACAGGAACATCGCAAAAGTGAGCTGGTGGATACGGGAACCTGATGTGCCTGATTCGACCGGACAGACGGGATGGATCAGGACCGATCACCACCCACGGAATCGCACGCACCTGTTGTTCGGCGACCAAGCTTTGAACCACGCTTCGTCGACATCGATGCGCTTCCAGCCTGCGAGACGGTATCAGTTAAGATGTGGTACGGTGGTACCGCCACCACATGTCTGGCACGCACCGTGTTTCTGGACGAGCCTGCCAGTGTTATAGGTGCAATAAAAGACCTGGGAGACGCGATCCTTTTCCTCCTTGGTTGGTTTTTGAAGGAATTCGGACCAGCGATGCTCGCCGAGGATGCGGTCAAAGTGGGGGTAGTCCCGCTTGATTTCGAGGATGACCATCCCTCGGGACTGCGATGATCAGACACGATGGCGAGACGGAGGGAGGAGACTCACACTTGGCTTGTGGAAGACGGCGAAGAAGGCGTCCTTGTCGATGCAACAGGCGACCCAGCGGGCAAAGTCTTGCCTGTCCTTTGGGAGTTCCATGTTACAAGTGCCGCTGATGGCATATGGGTGCACGACAGTGAGATAGCGTGGCTCGTCGTCGCCGGGTGGCGGGGTGGGTATACGCTTGGGCATGATGGTGGTTGAAGAGAAGGACGATGCAAGGGACGGATTCGAATTAAAGTAGGGTCGGGATTGGAATTGGAACAGAGATCGAAGGGCGGAACGCGCATGCCGGCTGGCAACGGCATGCCCCGCAACCCATCTTCATTTCGATAAGCTCAGGCAGTCACAGCGTGTCACAAATTATCCCACTACGTTAGATTCAATCCCCGCCCAGCTTAGTTGAACTTCTCGCTACTCGCAACCTACAGAAACTACGCAGTGACAAAAAGAGTGACAGAATAGCGTGACAAGGCATTTCTAGTCTGATCATGATTCGGCTTGTATGTACTGCGAATGTCACGTAGTTGTTTACACAGGATCACGTACTTTGAATCAAGTTGCTGTAGTCTAGGCTTGCCCTGCAGTTGCTGTACTGAATGCCTTGTGGTTGCTGCACGTGTACTTGCCAACTTTGTGTGATCTGCGCTGCCAAGAGCGTATATAAACCTCGTCCGCGTAGTCGCTCCACCCTCAACCCAGATCATGAACTTCAAATCACTCACTGCTCTCTCTCTTGTTGCTGCCGCTGCCCCCATGGCCGCTGCTGGCCCCATCGCTTACGGTCTCTGCCAGACCGGTATGTCCTCCATCCGTCGGCCGACCTTGCACTCATCCCCGCCCAGGTTGCAATGCGCTTGCGGTGGCGTGCTATACTGCCGCCGGTTTCACCTTTGGAGTGACCATCGTCGGTGCACCCCCCGTCATCATAGGGTGCAACGCTGCCCTAGGAACTTGCATGGCTGCGTGTGCTGTCACTGCCCTCATTGCCCCAACCCCTTGAGCGTTCGGCTAAATCCATATTAGGTACTAATGAGCTCTTTGTTTGTCTCCGTTTTACGTCCGACTTACGCTCCCCAAAGCTGTCGGGTGTCGTCGCTTGTTAGTTGTCCCGAATGTCGAGACAAAGGGTTTCATTTCATTGTATCATATAGTAGACTTCTGTAGAGTGAGTGCACACAGCGTGTGTACCCATTTGCATGGAATGTCAATCGGTTTCGTTGCGGAGAACGCCGAACGTGTGTTGTGAACGACCACATCCAGGATGGTAAAGTTTGGATGTGCTCGAAGAGGTGACATGCTCACATTTTGACAGCCTCGACCGCAACCGTGTCAGGAACAAGGTGCGTAGACATACCTGGCCGTGACAGAAGGTGACAGGACGGGTGCAACAGCGTGTGCCTTGCAAGCCTGTCTTTCTCGCAACACCTATAAACCTGAAAAGTGCGACGAGTACGTGCGAAAGCTTTACATGTGTTGCCGCGACATGTACAGCGACCCGAACGCCACCGAGGTCGAATCAACCGCATGCCCGGCAGCACATGTCGTCGAACGCTGGTTGAAGAGGCATAAAAGTGAGACAGACGCGCTTCGGTGACGACCGGCCACCCCGGAACTGGCATGTTTTAGAGGGCGAAAGACCCCGTGGTGCGAACGGCCACCGGCGTAGCCCGCATAGCTCCACTGCACAGCCCTGCCAATTGCACCTTGACTCATAACACGGTCTAGCGTCTTATGTATCCTCTTCTTTTTCCTCTCCAGTCCGCAGCGGCGCTTTAGGACTGTTACTTTGTCGCGTCGTCCACGATGCCGGTCGTCGTCGTCACCGTCACCCAGTCACCAACAGCCACCGCGACACCGACCAACTCGACCCACACATCCTCCCTTTCTCCTGGAACTACCGCAGGCGTGATCATTGGGACCCTTCTTGGGGGTATTCTCTTCATAGCCCTCGTCATATTCCTCGTCAGGCGCTACAGAAGCCACAAGTTCGCCCGAGTCGCCAACCCTCATGATGACGCTCGAGGTCCTGACGCACAGCATCCGCTCAATACCAGCGAACGGAGATCCAGCTTCTTTTCTCGTCACTCGCAGAAACCTTCGATATCTTCTGAACCCCTCATAGCTACCGTGCCGCCCCTCCCATCCATTACCTCCCGCCGTCCCCCTTCCGATTCTCCTCCTCGCCTGGATTTCGCTTCCCCCTTTACTGGAGATAGCGCTAATAGTCCGTTTGACCTTGGTGAGATCAATCAAATGATCGCATCGGGGACATATTCCCGCGCAGCTGTACTCACTCTACAACCCTCCACTCTATCGCCACTGCCGAACGTGGACTATACCCCACCGCGTCCACGACAGATATCTCTTGATGATGCACCCCCTACGCCTCCGAAACAGCAGTCCTTGTTCCTCCATCGCATGCTCAAATCGCGCTCACAAGCTTCCGAGGGCGCTTCGCTTTCACACCGTCTGTCCCTCCGTTTTTCGCGAAGTAGCTCTCTGACCCTCGACTTGCCGGATACGCAAGCCGAAGAGCGTTTACTTGCCGAGGCAGAACGTACTGCCCTTCGAGATGCAGAGGCCGCGCAGGGAGAGGAGGATGCGATGGCCCAGGGCTGGGAAAGTTCGGACTCGGTATACTCGCAGCCTTCTGCTTCGATCAACCACTCTTGGTTCTCCTCGGACTCTACCTCTCGCAAAGACGACGTTTCCTCTTTACCGCGCCGAAAGTCCTCTCGAAAACGTGCCCCAGCACCCAGCACCGAGCTTCCCCCAGTCGCCGAGATGCCTGATAGTTTGCCGAGAGCCTCAGAGAGTGAGTCCATATCTTGGCCCCCATCGGTCGTGGCTCCCTCGTCGCTCGACGTGCAACTTTCGCATCGCACAGCCTCTCCACCGGTGTCCTTGGAGCAGACCGGGACCACCTTTCCCTTGCTGACTTCGGTCAACTTTGGGAAAAACAGTGGGACGTCTCACACGCGAGGGGGATCTATCTCGTCGATCATGGCCCTGGGGTCGACCTCGAGTGGTAAGGCCTCACGATATCCTTCGCTCGCGGCGTCTACTATCGGGTTGTCTTCGCGATCTGGGCCGCATTCCGATGCCGGCACGGACTGGCACAACACGCCTTCTGGACTCGCAGGACTCAGTTCGTTGCAGGTGGAACCCCTACGGAATCCGCACTCACCGGTGGAGGAGCGACCCCGGTTGCAGCACCCTGAAGTGTTGTTCCCAGCCAAACGCGCACATCTCCGCGAGGGAACGACGAGTTCGATACCAGAGGTAGAGAGAAGGGAGGTAATGCAGTGTGGGTTTGCACGCATCGACGTCGCTTTGTGATGGGACTTTGTTTAAACTTTATGGTATCTTATGGCGCACAAGGACATACTAGGTACATTCTGTAATTGGACGATACGGATCCCCCTTTGTGTACATTCGTGACTGTACGTTGAAAAAAAGGGTATGGAGGACACGTGTTTGGCTGGTCGACTGAGGATGATAATCCGATCGAAGCGTGAATCAACAAAACCTCACCCAACAAACATCTTCATCTGCGACGCCCAGCACTGCAGCTCGTTTGGATGAGTCCCTAGTCCCAGCAAATTCACCGCCAGTGCGACCCAGTTCGTTGTCCGTTTTTCTTCTTGATCTTTCGCCAGCTCGCGCTCTTTTCTTCGCCGACGACGTCAACGTCCTCTCGCCCGTCCCACGGCCCCGTCCTTCAGAGGACGGCAAGCTGTCAATGCAGGTCGCTCGTCGGGCGAGCTCTCCCTGTGAGCAAGACGGGTCCCCCATCGGCGGTGCCACTCGCCAGCAAACACGCTGGTGGGAGACGACCTACACGACCGTCTGCTGGGACTATCCACCCTCTCCAGCAGCATATTACGATGCCCTTCTCACCCGCGGCGCGTCCCACTCGAGGTTTTTGCGGATAGCTTATTTGAGCACGAGACCTCGTTTCCCCTCATCCCCGCCGTGTTCTCCTCTCTCTTCCCCTTCTTTTTCCAACCCTCTGGACACGCCTTCGAACCCTCATTTCACATCGACAACACCCTCGACTCCTCCAGACGGCCCACATCGGAAACCCGGCATCCATCTTCCGCCAACCCCTCCTTATCCCCTCACGCGATCATGTGTCAGTGCGCGGCCTCGATCCGCAAATCCGACCTCGCACACCCTGAAACGTCGAAAACCGCAGTGGCCCAAACCACCCCATTATCACGCCGCGCTCCTTCGCTCCCCGCTGTCCCACCGCAAGGGTCTCTTCCGGGCAGTCCTCCCTCCCAACAAGGCGGTCGACTTTTTTCGTTGGGATGCCCTTGTCGGTGCGGGCGTGTCCTCGCACGCGTCTCGCCGAGAACACGATTGGATAAAGTCGAATGGGGATGTGGGGCCGTCGTCGCGAGTCGCCGAGTCTGTGTTGGAGCCGTACGAGGCGGCGGCCGGCTTTTTTGGCTGGAAGGGCCTCGGATCGGACGTCGCGTGGCGTTTGCAAGAGGACGACCGCCGTTGCTGGCGTGAGTTGCACCTCGACCAGGAGGGTGCTGGCTCGTGCGGATCATCGACGTTGCGATTCGAGGTGGATGAGGCAGTGGTGGACGAAGGGAAGGTGAGGTGGGCGCGCACGGCGGAAGAGCTCGTCGGGCCGCCTGGATTGGCGTTGCGATCAGGCAAGGTCACGTCGCCTGCGCACAAGGACGCTCGTCCCATGCCATCGGTCTCCCCCGTACGCGAAGAGGTTCGATGGGACATGGGCTCCAGTGCCTCCCATCTACCGAAGGTCACGTCTGTGTCTGGTGAAAAGAGGCCATCCCCTCTCTCAAGTTCCTCCCCGACCTTCAAGGTGGGACACAGATCGGATTCGCTATTGCCTTGGCATGTTAGGCCTTCCCCATACAGAGGACCTCCTCCGGCGTCGCATGTGCCTTCCGTCCGCTTTCTGCCTCCGCCAACTGTTCAGTATGGTCCCCCGCCGGTACAGTTTTCGCCTTGGTTCCCTGGTGGTCGCGTTGGGTCAGCACAAGGACATGGGTATTGGTATGGTGGTCATCCTGTCGGTGAGTCAATGGTATACTCGTAATAACTCTTCTTCGTGTTCCTCGAATGGTTTTACGTAGCGATGTTCGGCGTCGCCTGTTCTTTTTTTCGTTCTGTGTTCTTCTCCTTTTGAATTCCAGCCTCGTGTTCATGTATCCTATGTGGTACTGATCCACTTCTTGTGCTGTGTATTTACAGGTGCATCGACTTCCGTGGCGCGTGACCCGCACGCCAAAGCACTTCCACCCCATCCACACGTGTTCGCCACTCCCGTTACTCCCATTTCATCTCATCCATCCAAACCAATCTGGGACGAGTACGGCCCGGGTCACGATGATAAGGAAAACGATACAGATCATGGTTACGAATCGACGACTACGACCACAGATTCAGATCCTCCCCCGCACACGCCTGTCGGTGCAGCAACGACGTCCCATTGTGTCGAAGCACTCCAACTCCACGGAGACGACGAAATAGAGGTACACGGGGTCGAGATGGACAATCGGCGTGCGGCCGCATCCATGACAATCCGGCTCTCGGATCCGTCCACTCCAGCAAAGCTCCTCGACCGATTCTCTGGGTCCGCCTCGCCTCCGCTGTCTTCTGGCTCGCCGGACGCGCGCCGCGAGGGATGCGAATCCTCCAAAGGGGCTGTGGTGTTTCCTTCTCTGAATGGGTCTTTCTGTCAAGTGTCGGCGCTCGCTCTGTCTAGTCCTGGAATCTCTGCTCAGACCACGCCTGCTGGGACAGTGACGCCGATTAGTTCGTCGTCTACCAAGGTGTCGACCAAGGGTTACGAAGAAGATTTCGAGACGAATTTCGAGAGTACAGGCGTGGAGGTGTCTTCTGTTTCAGGCGATGGACCTGCGCTTATGTTGAGTCTCTGTTCGCCGCCGTTGACGAGTCCCCGCCCGGACCTTGGGAAAGATTCGCAAGGGTTGTGGGAACCCCTGACCCTGGCATCACCTTCTTCGTATTCGTCCTCCCCTCCTCTTTCGCCGTCTGAAGGCAAGACTGGGTCGCGACCTGCAGTAGGACGAATTGGCGACAAGACAGTGACGAGAGAGGGTTCCGAGTCGCCAGAAGCCGCCAGTTCTCCTTCCATGCTTTCCGCCAAGTCAAAGTCGTCATCTCCTAGTCTCCGCCGCGTCACCAGTGCGGGGTCGATTCGTTCGTCGACCGAGCGGCCTGCGTTGTTTACGCCTCCCCCATCTGCGTCAGAGTCCGTGTTTAGCGGGTCATACACTTCCTCTCCGTCCCCTCCGAACGGGGCGTCATCGCCTCCCAATCCGACGACGCTGTTGCCTGCTTTTTTGGCGACGGCGAACGTGAAACGGAAGAAGGGGTCGAGGACGAGAGAGATCGTTGATCGGTTGAGATCGTCTTCTATCGATGCCGGCAAGGGCGACAACTTGGGTTGGCTGGCTGGTCTGACTGGTGGAGAGGTAGAGGGCAAGCTAAGCAAGACGTCGATCGGGTCGGATCCAAACCATGCTTCAGGCAGTCCGTTATCGTCGCTGCCACCCGGTTCGGACTCGGGGTCGTGGGTGCGGTCTGAAAAGGGACATGAAGCGCAAAGTTCGAAGATGGACGTCGGTCCCTCCAAGGGTAGCGGCACCACGCAAGCCAACTCAGAAGGTCGTCTCACGCACGCAAGCTCCAAGGCGGCGATGAATCCCGGTATCACTCCGTTTCCGATACTCAGCGTGTCGCCCTCTCAGACTTCTAACTTTACGATGGTCCGACAGAACCAAACCAGTGCGAGCGCGCGCGAGTCTCTGATCACCACCTCGACCAAGAGCGCTGAAGGGCCCAAGATGAATGTGAATGTCACTGTAGCGACGTCCCCGATCGCGCGCAATTCTGGTCTTCCTCTCGTACCCAACACGCCCATCAGCGGTACGTCGCCCTCTACCCGAACCAGTCACCACCCGCTTCCGTCGCCATCCCACCTGACCGTGCACCCTACGCCGGCTCTCGGCCCGCCCCCTCCGATGCTCACCGTATCTGGTTATCCGCACCCGGTGTATGTGCCGTTTCCACAATATCACGTCGCACCAGCGCATCAAGGTCAACAGGGGCAAGGGACGTGGGTCGCCGTTTATCCAGGTCGTCCCCCGCACGTCCCCGTGCACCCTATCCCAGCGCCCATAACGGGCGTGTCTGGGATGCGACACGTGAGCTGGTGAGACGTGGTCGACGTGGATGTGGTGCGTTTTACCACGTCGCGACGAACGTCCTCTGACGGCAATCCTCAGTCCATTTTCTTGTCGATTTTTTGGCTACCGAAGGGGAAGAGGTCATACTACTAATACTGTCGCGTCGCGTGGTCTTTTTTTTTTTTGGTAATGCTGTCTCACTTTCGTTCGTTTTATTTTTTCTTCTTTTTACGTGTAGTACATACGTATGTCGTCCCTTTTTTTCTTCTTCTCTTTTTTTCTTACGAGTATGTCCGTCTGCTTTGGTACTACTTACATAGTAACAGAGATCTCTTGGAACTGTATGCAGGTGGTGATCGATTTCAAACATGGGCAAACAACGCGTGCGCGTCGACAGGGGTTGAAGGTAGAACGAAGGAGAAGGCACTTGGGCGACTGGCACTTGGTCACCATTATCAACCTTGCATATTCCACTTGGAACCGCCCAGTCGAAACAGTAACAATCTCTTCTACTAATAGGTCACTGTTTCTCTAACTGAACCCCCAGGACTACGTGACCATTTTGATGGGCTCTAGTAGGTCTCGTAATGACTCGTGTTTTACAGAAAGGAGGCGGTTGCGCTGGAGATCAGGACTGAAGATGAGTTCCCCCCATTCTTTGTGCCTCGTTCCCTCGTGCACCTCAAAACCGTCTCCCCACTGGGAAAGCCTCGAACTCATGAGCAGCCTAAGCACCCTTGGCACGTCACCAATCTGCTATAACCTACAATGAGCGCACCTTGGAACTTACAAGCACCAAGAACGAACGATCAATCCACAGCTACACACTGGCACTACCACTCACCCGAGGTTTTAGTGGGTATCAAGCTATCAGGGATCCTTGGTAGTGCACGGAGTCCCACACACCCCTACCTACATGTAGGACGTGCGTAAGAGCATTTCCTCTCGGACCGGAGTTTCTACTAGTAGGAGCCCCACCTTAGTGCTTTGCGTAGAACTGGATTAGTCGGTTACTACATAAAATAGAATGCACTTGTCCCAAAAAAAGAGTTATCAGACAGCCTTCCTG
>JBBPTU010000977.1:0-15851 GCA_038094295.1 Tylopilus aff. beelii | reverse complement strand
CGCTTCGCTCGCGCTCGGCCTCCTAACCCTAAGTTAGCCTCCTGGTCAGGCCTTCCTTCTTCCTTGCCTCAATACTCACTTCAGTCACACTCAAAACTCCCTCCTCGTTCTCCTTTCATTATTTCCCCATCACCCTCGTGCTCACTTCGCTCACACTCGGACTCCTCCTCCTAACCTCTCATCCTCACTTCACTCACACTCCAGGCCCTCTCATATCCCCTAATCCCTCCTACATATCCTTTTCCTCTCTTCGTCTTTTTCACTTTCTTCCTATATTATTTCTTCTTCACCATTTTCACTTTCTTTTCTCCATCTTCCCAATCAATCAGTCACTTCACCCCTTGTTCTATCCTCACACTTCCTTACTCGTCCCTTATCATCTCACTCAATCCTATCCATTCTACTCCTTCCATCACTTAAATAAAACACCCTACGTCCTTCACTACTTTACTGCTTCATCTTACTTTTCCCCTATCTTCCTTTTCAACTTCTTCCATACATATATTCCATCCTACTCCACAACACCTCCTCTCCTCTATACCAGCCCTTCATATTTTCTTTATCCTCATCTCCATCCTTAAACCTCCCTTTTTCAATGTCCTCACAAAATATCTGCTTTTCACACAATCACTCGTCCTCACAACTCAACATCTCCATCCATATATATCTTCCATCTCCCTCAGAGATCATTCCTCAACTTCACCAACCAGCCTTAATAGTCTACTTGTTATCATACCTCTCCTGTCCTTCCCATCTCCTAATCTCCTCTAGTATCAAGCAATAGACGTAGAGCTTAATCACCAAAGTCTGGTATAAAAGTTCCAGTCCGCCACCCCTTTCGCTACAACATCCTATCTTCACAGCAAAGGTTATGAGAACACAGATGGATCACGTAGATCAAACTAAAATACATCGTGCTAATCTAGAATATTTATACATAACTGGAATGGGGAAAACCCTATCACAAACAGAGATATCCCAGTGGGAGTGAAGGAGCGTTCGTAAGAGAAAAATAAACGTTGCATCTGGGAATGCATACAATCTACTGCAGACCAATCTGAACAGAGTCCATATGGCCGTGTACATGATGGAGTAGACAACAAAGGAAATCCTGACATGCGCCCAGGGACTACAGGCAATGAAGAAGGGAAGAAACAATCCAGGTAACGATGGAGTCAATCAATTGACTACTCCATTGCAAATCCACCATCTATATCTTTCCAAAGAAAGTTCCCTCCTGGGAGATCCTTTCCATTCCAGAACAAAACATACCCCTCGTAGGTTTCTTTCTCTACAGCAGTCAGAAGGGCGTCGTTAAGTTGGGTGGCATGCGTTAGCATGTCCTTATAGACCGTAACACTACTGTCACAATGTCACCATCCAATCAACCTCGACAAGGCCTACAAGGAAAGGTACCGTGCATCACGGTGATATCTTCATAATAGTCCTTTAGTCCTTTAGGCATTTAAAACTCCCATCTCCCAAACATGAAGTCCCGTGGGCAACGGACTACTTTACTGCTTTATCTTACATTTTCCCTACCTTTCATCTTTCATATATCATATCCACGTCTTCTTTCGTCCATAGTACCCAACTCACACTCTGTTCTCCATAGATAGACATGACTAGAAAGTAACAGCACTGTCATCCAAATCTGACAATTTCATTTTGAACGGACCAACAGTCCATGTTACCATCTATACCAGTATGATAGTATCCTAAAAGCTTGCTTTCTTCATGACCTGAGAAAATATCTGCACTTCAGGGAACTACACATTATGACCTCATCTTTAGATTTATGGTGAGTCATATAAGCTTGATTTCTTCATGGAATCAGAAGTAATACAGTCATTTCTTGATTTACTGTGATCGCTCAGTTCCTTGACTGCTTGATCAAATACTGGCCCTTGAGCGAATTAGACATCATTACCGCTGGATGTTTCTATGGATATGTTCTATGACATCCATATATTTATGCCTGCTCTTTGTTTTTAGGTTGTCATAGTATGGGTATGTCAACATGTCGAGGAAATATCAGCGCTTGAGGATTTTAGCAATCGTGAGAGCATCTTGACATCCATCGTGGAAGCTTGGTTTGTTGACATGGTTATGAAACATGAGCACTTCATGAAATCAGAGATCGTGGGGACTGGATGTCCACTTGAATATATTCTGAAATAACACTCGATATGCCTTCCTGATGTCAGAGAGGTGACCCCAAGAGTCTACCACCATGGTGGCATGATCTGATCGACCTAGACAAGGTCTGAAGGGATGTCATGACTAAATAGGCTGAAGAGAACATTGAAACGATCGCCCTATTTTGACGACCGAGCCAAGGGTGGGCTGTGGTATACTCAGAGATGATTAGTTATCCGTCGAGGTATCACTCAAAGTTAATCATGGTAGCTTTTCTAGCATTTAAAAGCCAAATCTATGTAACATGAAATAATGCAGCGGGCGACAGACTACTTTACTGCTTCATCTTATATTATATTCGATACACTTCAAGTTATCGGATGATACTTCATAGTATCAAGGTCTCGTTCTGTCGATAGCATCCGAGTTGAACTTTGTTCTAGGTAGGTAGACATGGCTAGGAAATACGGGCGCTTGAGGATTAGGAGCGACCCTGATGAATGATGTTTAAATCTGGCAATTGGATTTCGAATGGACGAACCGAGCATGCCACCATCTATATGGAACATCTCGACAGTCATAGGTCCTCGACATGATGGGAGTGTCGTAAAAGCTTGCTTTCTTGACAAGTTGAGGAAATGTGTGTCCTTCTAGGAATAAGGGCATTTTCATATCCACTATGATCCATCTTGGTGACTGATCCAAGGGCAGGCGATGGTACGATCAGAGATGGTTAGTTATCATTCAAAGCTATCCACGGTAGTCCTCCTTCAAGCATTTAAAAGCTGCATCTACCTCTGCCCACATCATTGATTTCAGGAGGTTACACGAAGTGCGGTGAGCGACGGACTACTTTACTGCTTCATCTCACATTTTCGGTACCTTTCATGTTTGAGATGTCGGTCGATAGACTTTGAGTGGTCGGATGGCACTCCTTGGTATCAAAGTCTTGTTCTGTCGGTAGTACTCTGGGTTGGACTCTGTTCTGGGTAGGTTGACATGGCTAGGAAATACGGGCGCTTGAGGATTGGCAATGACCAGACTGTCCTATAAATTTGATGGTCAATGTCTGAATTCAAGTGGTCAATCTGGCGATCAGACTTTGAACGGACGAATAGAGCATATATATTCTCAACATGATTATGATGTGTGATATGTGATGCTAGGCTTCGTCTGATGAAAAACGACTGGACGTCGATGCTAACCTGTTCGTCGGAAATCTGAACGAGAACATGGATGAGTGGCTTCTTTATGATACATCCAGTGCATTTGGAATTATGGCTATGATGGCCAAGGTGTGTTGTCTGATTTGCTTGACTGATGGTGGTCCGAATATGTATGTATGTATGTATGTCTATGTCTATGTCCTTTTTTTGTGATGTTGTGATCCCACGGCGTCTGCGTTCACGTAATCCTCTTCGTCCTTCTCTACCATCCAATCCCTTTCTTTGCGTTTCGATCCTGCCCACGAGGCATGGTTGCTAGGACCTGCCATGTTGTTGGTGTCTCTGGTTTCTTCGTGGTTGGTGTCGTTGGTGGGTCGTTTGTCCACAAATCCCGTCTTTGCCAAAAAGTTGGCTGTCCTGGCTCCCATCATGTAATGGATCACATCATAGCCCCCGTAGGTGTGGTTGTTTTTGATCCGAGAGACCACATTCTTGTGTAACGTCTGGATCTCTGATGCAGTCAGAGGCTTTATGTCTATGAGCCATTGAGCTGATGCGAAGGCTCTGCACGTCACTGGCTTCGCTAGGCCCAGTCTACAGAGAAGAAGGTAGGTGATCCCTTTCATGCCTGAAGTGGATCGTTGATTCGCAAAAGGGTCTTTTGAAGCTTGTAAGAGATCTACTCACTGTGTTTGTGAACCCACTTCCTGTTGGACTGTTTCCTTGCTTGTCTTTGAGAGACTGGAGATTGTGGTTCGTACATGCAGATCACGTAGAGGGTGACCGTCCTCATGAAGATTTCTGCGTCGCGAACGCCCTTCATTCTGTTTTCCCTAGACTCCCAACGGAGCTGACGAACGAAGGTCGCATATTGCATGGGACTGCTGGGTAAGTTGCTGGGAGTCAGGTCCTTCAAGGGTGGGTAGATGTTCGGCAAGAGGCCTGCTGTAGCTATGCCTGCGATGACGGCGAGGAGGTGGATGGGTTTGGACGAGTCATAGATGTCGACGGCAAACTTGTATGCGTCGACGATGTACCCCTCGACGCTGGAGCCATCCAGGGAGGCGTCTGCGATCTCGCGAGGGAGGATGGACTTGTGAAGGACGGAATGGAAGGACTTGAGGGTGACGTCCAAGGCTTTCCAGTCTCCACGACTGTCGCGGGAGATGATGTTCTGGGAGGCGCGACGAGCGATGGTGGCGGGGGTTTGATTGTGGGCGTCTATGGCGGCGGAGGTGGGCTGACGAGAGGGGTTCTTTGCGCCCAAGCTGATCCAGACGTCGTGGACGACGCGGGTGGAGGGAGCGCCACGCTGGCCGGAAGGGGAAGGCGCAGACCACGGGAGTTGATTGATCTTGAGGGCATGGCATGCGTCGACGAAGCTATTGCGAACGATGATGGTGACGTCGGCCTCTGTGTAAGTTCCATGGTGTCTTGCGAAGCGAGCGATCTCGCGGATGGCGACTCGGGCGACGTGGAAGAAACGGCCATGTCTGACGAAGGGGGGTTTGGAGCGGGGATGGGGTGCTTTGCAGTGAGCGACGACGTCGTCGACGAGCTTTGCGAGGCTGATGGAATGCGGGTTGGGGGTCTTGAGGGCCATGACGCCGTCGACGGGGACGACGACGGCCTCGATGAGCGCGGCATGAGTGTCTTGATGGAGGGAGAGGGGGTCGTCGGACTTGTACCACCTTTGGAGGGCCTTCTTGCGGGAGATGGTGGCGAGGGCGAGGGCGTTGTGTTCGCCACGATCGATGATGGGCTGGATCTCGTTGAGGACGGCGTCGCGGACGAGAGACTTGACGTCGTCGACGAGGCTGCGGAGGGCGATCTGAGCGGCAGAGAGGGCGATGCGATGGAAGGGGTCCGTCGCGGCGTCGTCGGCGTTGGAATCGGGGGAGAACTTCATGGCGATCTTGATGGCGAAGGTGGCGAGGTACGTCTAGGAAGGTGGTGAGCAAGCGTGCGAAGGCCGTCAACGCGCATTTCTGGGATCCTCGAAAATGCGCCGAAAGGCGCGCGCGCGTCAACGCGCATTTCTGGACCCCTTGAAAATGCGCCGAAAGGCACGTGTGCGTCAACGCGCATTTTTGGACCCCTCGAAAATGCGCCGAAAGGCGTGCGTGCGTCAACGCGCATTCCGGGATCCCTCGGAAATGCGCGATGGCGTGAGAGGAAGAGAGACGGGAAAGGAAAGCTCACCATGTAATGGACCTTTCCGTAGGTGAGCTCCTGAGAGCGCTGGGAGGCGGTCAGGGGCATGCGGGTGGATGGGTGGACAGGCCATTTGTCATGACAGACTCGAACGAGGCCGGTGGAGAGCGAACCGGGGGGCATGAAGGCGGTGGACAGGCAGGGCAGACCGTCGTTTATGACGGAGAGACTGATCCAGGCGTGATCCATGAGGGACGCGGTGAGGACGCGGGTGCTTCCGGTGTGAGCGTAGTTGAGGGCGCGCTCGAGCATGGCGACGGTCTCGAGCTCGAACGGATCCATGGCGTAGTCTTCGGTCAAGTGGGGTTCGTGTTTCTCCCAGAGACACTCGAGGAGACAGGTGAGAGGGTAGGTGGCGCATCGAAAGAGATCGGGGATGACCTGAGCGGGATCGAGTCGAATGAAAGATCAGTCACGGCGGAACGCACGAAGGCCGGAAGGGAGACGACTCACGCCATTCTTGAGGACGATCGTGGTCTGTTTGATGGCGGAGAGGACGGTGGGATGGGACCAAGATCTGGTCAAGGGAGCGACGATCTCGGTGAAGATGGCACTGCGATGGATTGGAGGGGTCAGGGGACTCGGAGAAGGAGAAGGAGCGAGCGAAGAGGACATACTCTCCGCGACGTTTGGTGGGGGGAAGGCGTTTGAGGTCTATTCGATACGTGTTCTCGTATCGCATGGACTGGGGTTGGTTTGGGCCGGAGAGCTTCTGTGCGCAGCGAACATGTGGGAGATCGGCACGACAGCGATCGAGGTTGCGATGCCAACGGTTCTTGGAGGGCATGGTGGTCGCGGTGGTGCCAGCCATGGAGGTGGTGACGAGACCGAGCTGGACCTCGTGGAACTTGGCGGCGTCACGGACGCGGTGGGTGGAGGCGTTGTATATCTGGGAACAGACGGCACGGAGGACGAGGTCGGGATTGGGACCATCTTGCGGGGGATCGAGGTCGACGTGGTCCAGGTGAACGTCAGACTCGGAGTCTGAACCGCTGGGAGAGGGAGGATCGGAGGGGGAACGGCTGGAACGGGAGAGTCGAGCGTTGGAGTCGTCCGAGTCGTCCGAGTCGTCCGAGTCGAGGGAGGCATGGCGTGGACGGCGCGAACGAGGACGGTGGTGATCACGATCGTGTGGAGGAGGGGGACGGTGGGCGCGACGGAGCTTGGCGTGAAGGAGGTTGATGCGGCGAGCGAAGGGGGCGACGACGCCGTCGGCCTGAACGTTGCCGAGGTGTCTGGTGAAGGCGAGGGGATAGAGAGTGTACTTGACGTCGTTGCGAACGTGGCCGAAGTCGTCCGGATCGGTCTGAAAGAGGGTGTGAGCGAGGGAGAGGTCGAGGAGGCTGCCTGTGGGAGAGTGGGTGACGATCCTCTGACAAATGATGCGGTAGCCGTCGTCGTTGTAGACGTTGAGGAGGTCGCCGAGGTCGTTCTGGAGAGGGTAGGTGCGGAGGTCGACGGGGTTGCGAAGGTCTGGATCGGGGTCGTCGTAGGCGAGGGGATGGCGAGCGACAAGGACGTTGGTAGGGATGTCCTCCCACTCGCGGACGAGAAGAAAGCTGGGAGGGGGAGGGGGAACGAGACGGTGAGAGGAAGGAGGGAGAGGGAGAAGAACGGGTGGGTACGTACCTGATGTGAGTGGCGACAGAGAAGGTGAAGTGCTTGATGTGATCGAAGGCGTGATCGCGCTTCCAGGAGAGGCGCTCGGCGGAGAGGCGGTTTGGGATCATGATGGGCTGGTTCTGGCCGTAGCGCATGGTGATGGCGACGGGGGAGTTGTCGAGAAGGAAACGATCTTGCTTCCAAGAGGGAGGAGCGCGGGCGACCCAGTCGTCCCAAGCGTGAAGGAAGTGGTCGTGGATGGATTCGAGGTCGACGATGCGAAGGTGAAGTTCCCTGGAATGTTCGCCGATGCGACCGCTGAGAGAAGGAGAGATGAGAATAGAGGGAAGGAGAGGTGGGAGGGACGTACAAGATGTCGGTGGCCTCGTTGACGGAACGCCTGGAGAGATCTCGAGGGTAGGGGACTCTGCAGGCGAAGTCGCTGAATCGAATGGCGTGGAGGGCGTGGGCGAAGAACATGGTGAGCATGAGGGCATGCTTGGTGGACATGGCGCTGGTGGGGTCGGGGAGACGAGGCCAATCGCCGGAGGCGTTGAAGGGGTGGTCCGGGACTAGCCACTCGTTGGGAACCATGGCGATCCAGAGCTGTTCCTGCTTGCGAGCGCCGATGGCCATGAGACGACCATGGTGATCGAAGGGGAGGCGGGTGGGCTTGCTGTCGGGCCAGAGACGTGCGATGCCAGAGAAGTTGAGGGAGCAAGACCAGGTGTGGTCTACGTGGTCGAAGGGAAGGGCGGCGTCGAGACCTCGACGATCGCCGAGGTACATGACGTGATCGAGGAAGTGAGGGCCGACGGAGGGGACGACGTTGGGAAGGGAGGTGTCTACGCGGAGGTGATCGTCGACGTGGAGACGATGGCGAGCGGAGAGGAGGCGGAGGGCGCGAGACTTGGAGGAGGGTCGATGGTCGTCGGCGAGGCGTTTGAGATGGGAGAAAGAGACGGGGGCGACGGGGGCGTCGTGGAAGAGGGCGATGTGGTCTGCCCTGGATAGGTTGTCCGCATGATCATAGACGGCGGCCTCGACGTCGGACTGACGGGGAGCGTCGTTGGCGGAGAGACGGAGGGGAACGTCTGCGGCGTCGTAAGGGACGTCGTGATGGCCATCGTCCGGGTGAGCATCGTCTGGAAGATCGTTTCTGGAAGGGAAGAGAGATAAGAAGGAAGGGGACGAGGAGAGATGGAACGCACCGGAAGATAAGATCGTCGTCGTCGTGGATGATCTGGAGGTGAGACATGGCGTTGGGAGGAGGGGGCGTCGAGGAGGAGGTCAGAGAGGAAGAGACGGAGGACACGAGGGCGGAGAGGAACTGAATTGGACGGAAGGTGGAACGCCGACATTGAATTGAATGTGTGAGGTGACGTACAGGTACCTTGCTCTCGGAACACAATCACGCTTTCCCTCTCTCCTTCCCCCCTCTCTCTCTCACTCGCTCACTGCTCCCCTTCCACCTGCGGTCTCGGTCGCTACACGTGAGGCTGGCCCTGGGTTTCGCATGTGCGGTTGGAACGCTGATGCGGCGGGGTGAAGTCGGCCACTGGCACTGAGATGGAACTCGGAACCCAGTGGTGCATGGATCAAGTTTCCCATCGGTCCGACGTGGGATGGGGACTTATGGACGTCGATCGAGGGGAGAGAGGGAAGTGAGATGGAGGAGATGTGCTGGTGGGGGTGGTCTGGTGGGGACGGTGGGAGTTGTCGCCAGGGCGTTGTCGTCGCGGCCACTTGCAGCGGTGTGACGTGGCATCGACGACGACGACGACGATGGGGTGGTGGTGGTGGTGGTGGTGGCATGGTCAGTCACCGCTGACCTGTCGTCGTCGCAAGGATGCAGAGGCGGGGCCACTGGGGGTGGCAGGAGCATGACGCGTCGTCGTCGACGACGGGGTGGTGGTGGTGGCATGGTCGGTCACCGCTGCCGCGTCGTCGTCGCGATGACGGCGAGGTGGGGATGACCCACTTGCAGCAGCAGCACGACGTGTCGACGACGACAACGGGGTGGTGGTGGTGGTGGCACGGTCTGTCGCCGCCGCCGCGTCGTCGTCGTCGTCGTCACGACGACACAGAGGTGGGGCCACTGGCGATTGCACTGGCAGCAGCATTACGCGTCGTCGACGTCGACTTGGTGGTGACGGTGGCATGGTCTGTCGTTGCCGCCGCGTCGTCGTCACGACGACACGGTGGTGGTGGGCTTGGAGGTGGTGAGTGTGACGTGCGTCATCCACGGCGATAGCGTTACGGTGGTGGTGGTGGTGGTGGCAGCGGTGGCATTGCTGCCAGTTGCTGCTGCCGCCGTGGCGGTCGTCAGGACGACAACTCGGACGCTAGTGGCCAGGATGCGCGATCGTGCGACGACGACACGGTGGTGGTGCCACTGGCAGTGGCAGCGGATCGCTGGCTGCAGTGGGATGGTCTGAGTGGACGAGACGGTGGAACGAGGGAACGTCAAGAGGGAGGGATGGTCGGATGGTCGGATGGCATGGCCCGGGAAGGGAGGCCACAGTGTACCACGGGGAAGGTGGGTCCGAGTCGCTCTGAAGCGGGCTTCGGTCGCAAACGCTGGATTCGACGCGTCATCGACGTACTAGTACAGAGAGCGACTGCTGCGATACATACACTGGCATATATGTAGGTACATGTGATGTATGTATGAAAGGAGGCATGGAGAAGACGTGAACACGAAGGAGGAGGGGATGGGATGATGTGGACGAAGGGATGGTGGGGAAGGACCTACGCCTGGTAGAGGGACTCGTCGAGGGCTGCGTGCGTCGGCGGGGGAGATGGTTCGGAGGGGATGTGCTTTGCCTTGCTCGCGTTGGTCACGGTGGCCTTGGTGGAGCGCGAGGAGGACGCGGTGGAGGGCCCAGGAATGGGTGGGACGTGGGACGTCTTTGGACGTTTCGAGGTGGGTTCTAACACGAAGGTTGGGGGGGAGGAGGAGGAGGAGGAGGAGGACTTACTGGAGGGACGAGAGGACGAGACGGGGACGGTCCTGTCGCCGGATTTATGGCCGTCCTTGGACCCGGTGGAGGAGGTGGTAGGAGCGCGTTCGCGCTTTCTCGGTTTGGGTAGGGACGGTCTTGTGACGACGGTGGACGTGGCAGGAATGGTGGGGACCGAGAAAGGGTCGTCTTGAGGCGGGGGAGGGTCGTCGTTGAGGGTGGTGTACCGGTCGAACGGATCGATGGGGGTGTCGACGGCGTCCGACTGACTGCCGGGCTCTTCGACCTCTGTGACGCCATCGAGGTCTGGGGTGCCGGCAGGAGGGACACGAGGCACTGGAAGGGAGGGTGAGCGTTCGGCTTCGAGGATGGAAAACAAACGGGAATGGGGAGGGTACGTATCGATGGCTCGACGCGCTCGACGCGCATAACAGGAAGGCGCTGTTATGCGCGTTGACGGTCGATGCGATCAAAGCGCATAACCGGACGTGCTGATTATGCGCGTTGACCGTCGACGCGACCAACGCGCACAACCAGACGTGTCTGTTATGCGCGCTGACACTCGAGAGCGTGGATAGAAGGCTGGAATGGAACGAAAGGGTGAACTGCAAGGACCTACCGCGTGGCGCGCGGAGGGAGAGCTGGTCGGCAGATGGCACGGACTCGACGAAATTTCCCGACGGCGTGACGGGGAGATCGTCCAACATGGACGGGTTGATGTCCTGGAAGGGGAGTTTGGATGGAATGGTAAGTACGTGCTGAACGAGGGACGGGACGGAGGGGATGGGACGCACGAAGGTGTCGGAGGGGATGGGACGCACGAAGGTGTCGGAGGTGTCGTCCTCTATCGCATCCAAGGCGGGTGGGTTTTCCGCACCGGACGCAGGTGGCGTGTCGTTCACGATGTCGTCGTCGTCATCCACTCTCTCGTCGTCGTCCGCATCCTCCACGTCGTCGTCGTCGTCGTCGTCCCCACCAGCATCCTTCTCGTCGTCAGAGGTCTCCTTGTTCGCCTTGCGAACGGCGTCGACGCCGTGCGTGTCCCTGATGATCTCGCGACCGGTGAACTCGACGCGGTCGTATTTGAATGCGGTGGCCAAATCCTCGTCGGTCTTCCTAGGGTGAGTGTCGGACCATTCCTTGTACTTCTCCGCGAGGTTTTGAAGATGCCAGATGGATTCAGCCTTGGTGGGTACGCGGAGAGGCCCGATGGGGTGTTGCGCTCCCATGAAGAACTCGTCTTCGAGCGCGTCGTGCTCTCCCAGCGCGTCCGACCGGATGCGGATGCGAAGACGCTGTCCAGCGACGGACGCGTCTTCAGGGTCGAGGTCGATGGTGCGTGTCGCGAGGTGTCGCTGACGGTACGCGTTGACGTTCAGGGCCTGCAGAACGCGCGAGGATGACGCGTCAGCGACGCCACGGACCACGGGAGGTGACTCACCGAGACGAGGGCGTGGAGGGCGGACGCGACCTCGGGGTCGAGCGGGGGCATGTCCTGGGCGGTGGCCTTGCTGGTGGCATCGTGCCACGCGACGCGCAGGTTTTGAACGCCGTCGATGGCCTTCTGGACCGCGCGTTGCTGGGTACCGATGGCGAGCTCGGACCCGAGCCGTTCGAGCTCGACGTTGAGGACGTGGGCGCGAACGGGGCGGTCGGTGTCGAGGATGTAGATCCCGTCGGGCCAGGTGATGACGCCGTCGGGCGGGAGGCTACCTTCGGTGAGCACCGAAGCTCTCTTCCTCGGCACGCTCGCGTCTTGGGACCCTGACGGAATGAGATCGAAGAGGGTGGTCTGAACGTACCGGGTGGTCTCGTCGTCGTCGCGCTCTTCCAACGCGAAGCGAAGTTCTTGCTGAACGCGGTGACGGAGCGTCATCGCGCCACAGTCTGGATGGCAAAAGATCATCTCGTGTCGGTACGAGATGATCAGACCGGCCTCGGCGAGAGCGGCGGCGGCGAGAGCGCGCATGGTGCGGGCAAAGTTCTTCGTGGACAGGTCCCACCATTGCCAGGTCGTCCAGTTGACGAGGGAGAGACCGCGCATGGTCGAGCGTGACTTGTCCGTGGAGACGCGGCACTTCCTCGTCCACGGCGTGTCGAACCTCGGCCTCGGACAGACGACGGGGGCGGAGTCCTTGCCCTTCTTGCTGCGTCGGGTCGGTTTGCTGCCGACGAGGATGGTGTGGGTCTCCTGCCACTCCTGGTGGTTCGCGACGAGCGCTGTGTGCTTGCGCATGGCCCGCTCCTGACGCTCCTGCTCGCGTTCCTCCCGCGTGAGTCCGTCGTCGTCAGAGTCGTCGTCAGAGTCGTCGTCGTCAGAGTCTCCGTCCTCGTCATCGTCAGAGTCGTCGCTGCTCTCGACGTCGCGCCCCTTCCCCCCCTCTTTTGCCTTCCCCTTCCCCTTCTTCTTCGACGCGTCCTGTTTCTCCTCTCTGTCTTTCGTCTTTCTCGTCGACGTCGCCTTCCTGCTGCGTGCGGTAGATATGGCCGCGTTGGCGACCCGTAGACTCTTCGTAGGCGTACCTGTAGTACTTACTCCGAACATGGACAGCAGTGTGCCCTGATTTCTTGTGCGATCGGGAAGGCGTAGCTCGCGCAGCTGGGTCTCCATGTTGACGAAGGACGCGTAGTCGCAAAGGACGATGGACACGACCTGACGTCGACGTGAAATCGGTGAGCGTCGTCGGGCTGAACTACGTCGACAGTACGTACCACGTTGACCGCGCGCGTGCGACTGCGCTCCTTCAACTCCTGGTTCCCGTAGATCGAGCGGATCATCGCCGCGCTTGGAGATCCGGGGGTCCAGCTCTTCCCCATCGCGTCGTGCATGTCGACCAGCGGTTCGAACCAGCGGCAGAACTGTATCGGATGACGGAGAGGTCAGCGTGTGGTCGTGGACAGGAACCAGGGCAGGTGGCACGTCTCACTTCAGGGTCAACGCGCATACCAGAAGGTTCGTGGTATGCGCGTTGTGCCAGAACTTCGTCAACGCGCATACCAGAGGGTTCTCGGTATGCGCGTTGAGCCTAAACATCGTCAACGCGCATAACAGAGAGTCCCAGTTGTGCGCGTTGACGGCGTTTCGAGTCCGACCCGTCGACGTGCCCGCGGACCGAACCCACGTGACTCACCTCGTGGAGCGCGCCGTCGATCCGATTCAGGTGCGTCACCATGTGACTGTACACCGACCGACTCATGAACGGCAGCATGCCGACATGGTTCTTCTCCGCCGGCGACTCGAACACGTATCGGATCACCTTCACCTTCGCCACGCACGAATCCAGGCAGATCTTCAACGTCGCGCTCTCCTCCTCGCTCGCAGGTATGTCCTCCTCTTTGATCGCCTCGATCAGCTTGGGTAGCACCTTGATGATCTCCGTGTAGTACGCCAGGATAGCCTTCCTCCATCGGTGTGATCTGTGGTTCCCAAACAACCCCTCCACCTCCGTTCCCGGTCCCAGGTGCTGCAAGAACGCGTCGTCGAAACATTGCCGGATCGGGTTCACCACCGCCTTCGGGTACCTCTCCTTCCACATGATCTCGGTCGCCACCTTGTCCATCGTCTTCATCGCCCTCGCCCTCTCTCCCACGTCCTCCCCCTGCAGGTGCGCAAGACAATCGTCCACCTTCTTCTCGTCCAGTATCACTCTCGTGAAACACGCCGTCGTCGTCCTCTCCATCAGCAACGCCAGGTGAGCGATCATCTGTCGTCCTCCTCGTCAGCTCCAGCTCGCCTCTCGAGCTCGATTCGACACAAGTACTTACCCCGCCGCTCGTCCCCAGCATCACCGAATGGAATGCGTTCAATCGCATGTCTCCCGTCCCGTCGAACATATGGATCCCCAGTCCGTCCAGCGAGTTCATCATCAACCACACGTAGTCTTGGGTGAGCAACTCCGTCCACTTCCGCGCCGCCCCGATCAGACCCTCCTTCGCAGGCAACGTCTCGTACGTCTTCCCTTGAAGACGTTGCGAGTGAAAGTAGTGCACGAGGCCCTCCTCCGCGGTCTCCTTGTAGACGTGCTCCGTCTGGTTCTGCGACAAGTGCAGTCCCAGCTGCATGTCTACCTTCGCTGTCAAGGTACGTTTCAACATTCCCATCCCTTCTCCTCGCTGTCTCTGCGGGATCGTGCGTATCGTGCGTTCCTCTGACCGCCGAAGCACACGGTACGCACGACCCGCGCGGAGTACCGGCGAAACACTCACCAGCGTCGTACAGGATCACCATCCACTGTCCGCCGAGCGAGAGACGCTGCTTCAGCTCCTCTCGCATCGGCATCCCCGTCTCGTTCTCCTCGTCGATCGCCATCGGTTCCACCGTCTCCAGGTCCGCCTTCTCCAGTTCCTTTCGTTGGTCCACGAGGTTGTTGTACTGTTTGGTGAGCATGTTCTTCCACTTCTCCATCGCATGCAGTCGATGCTGACCTCCCGCTGCGTTGATCCGCGTCTGCCCCCTGGCCGTCTCCGTCAGCTGCAATACCGGCAGACTCAACCCTTCGTCCACTCCCGGCGTGAACGACGTCGCGTAGGTATGTTCCACGACGTCCGACTTCGCGATCACCAGCGGGATCGCTCTCGCGATCGAGAACCGGTCCACTCCGAGGTGGATGAACGACCCCACCAACTCCCTCACCTGCGCCTGTCTCAGCGGTCGCTGGTTCCACGCCCCGAACCGAATGTTCGGCGTGTGCGTGATCAAGTCGAACCGAGCATATCCCAAGATCGCTGCGTCCGCCTGCCTTTCCAGCTCACGCTTGCGCACCACCGTCTCTTCCATCGGCGCCGGCGCCGTCTCTCCTGGCTTCGCTGTCGTCTCCTGTGCGAGTAGGAGCGTGTCTCCGACCTTCCTTTTCTACCTACCCGGTGAGTTCGTCTGTCCTCTCCATCCTTGCTCACCATTCACGCACCTTGGACGTAGTTGTCCCCGTTGCCACCCCGGCGGTCGCTCCCTTATCGACCGCTTTCTGTCCAGGTATGTCTGTTCGCCCAGTCGTCTCCCTTGCGGAAAGCTGACTCTCACCTTTGTCGTCGCAGATCCTTCCACAGCCCCGCCGGCGCTGTCTCCTGTCGTCACCGCCGGCGCACTCTACCTCGATGTGAGTCTATCTCTTATCTGATCTCGTCCGTTCGCTCACCTTCCCCTTCGTCTCTGTTTTCTTTTTCGTTCCTTCGATCGTCTTCGTCTCTGACTTCTTCTTTCCAGACATCGTCCTCGACTTTCTTTGTTGCAAGGTGGGTGCGTCGTTACTGGTGGTCTACAGTGCTAGCTAACACGTCTCCCGCAGTACCTCGTCCCTCTGTCCCGCCCTACTCCGCGTCCTCTCCGATCGACGTCCTCAAACACGCCGCTCGTCAAGGTACGTCGGCGTTCTCTGTCCAAACGTGTTTGATCTGCCACATCACACGATCCGATTGGATCTGATCGTGTGACGTGGCACGTCAAACGCGTTATCGGCGTGGACCGTGCTCATGTGAACCACCGCTACGGGTATCACCGACCCCCGTTCGAGTCGACGACGCGTCGTGTCCATTCCATGCAGTGGACACGTCCAACGCGCATGCCACAACATGCCTGGTGTGTGCGTTGTCCCCCATCATCTCTTGGGTTGGTGTCCATCGACCCGATCGACCACGAACGCGCATAATCGGAGGGTCCGATTATGCGCGTTCGTCGTAGATCGCCTCAACGCGCATAATCAGTACCTCTGATTATGCGCTTTGGTCTGCCATCGCTTCAACGCGCATAACCAGAACCTCTGGTTATGCG
>JBBPTU010000976.1:0-15870 GCA_038094295.1 Tylopilus aff. beelii | reverse complement strand
AGAGTAAACGAGGTGAGTCACTCTGCATGTATTAGTGACATCTCCTAAATGTTATATGACAAACTAGTAACCGAAATGTCACCCACCGAACGCGAGCGACCATCACCATCTACAACGAGCTTACCAAGTTGCGACACAGACTGGACAGCAAGGCTGGAAAACATGCCACCTACACCTGACAAAACGTCGTTCTCTCGAGGAACAGTGCTCAATTTGGCGAAATGTGAGTAACCTGACCCTCACTCGAATCAACAAATTAACAAATACATGGGCGACGAATAGACATCAATGTAGAAGATGAAACGCGACCTATAAAACGAGGAGAAAGGTACACAGAACGACAAAAAACTTAACTGTTACTCAATCGTCTCACTCTTCACAGTGTTCTGGTCATTCACGACGATACAGATGAGGACGAAATAGAGAACCTCTGCAAAGAAGACAGAGATCCTTTCGAGTTCTGGATAGGCAAAGTGCAGGATATCCGGAGCGTAAGTGGACAAGTAAGGTAAACATTTATACGAAGCAGGCAAGTACTAACTCTCCGTGTTTGTAGGTTTGGCTTCGTATTACATGGTACGCAGGAAAGGAGGACTTCCTTGGAACGCATTCCGTCGATTCCACAGAAAGAAACCGTATCAAGTAAGCCGACCATATAAGATTTCCGCCGCGCTCACAACGCGTCAGACAACTACATCTGTACGACCTCATCCTTACCGGACAAATCGATTACATTACGCCGGAAACAGTACAAGGTATGGGTGTTCAGCTAAGTCTCAGCAGCTCCGAATCGATGACCTTTCTCCAACTAGATGTGATCACTGTGGTAACGGGTAAGAAAGCAGGGTCACCTAATGGATTAAAGCTACGATGCAGGTCAGTTTCTTAGTGAGATGCTAGAGAAAACGAAGGTTGCTAAAGACAGTCACAGGTGCGAGTGGAACAGTCGAAAGCAAACGTTGACCTGGCTATAAGTCTAACGACCGTCAAACACAAAACGAGGATAGTATATAATTTAGCTACTGTAATACAAGCATGTACCGAACGGTTATCGAACGCAACAGGAACGAGCCACCAACCCATCGCGTCAATAACCCTTTCCATCCCGAAACTGTCATTTCCATCGACAAAGGTGAAACCGTAAAAGCGTACGGTCTATTGGTGTCCAAGAAGCCTCCAGAATCGCCAAAAGGTTAAGAAAAAAAAGATAACAAGAATGACAAAGACACAAACCTGGTGACACGCAGCGCAACAAGAACCCAATACTCCAGGCGCATAAAGGTTGCAGTTAACAGCCAGGTCGTAGTAACCGATCCAGTTACAATAAACGTCGCAGGGTCCGTCTCCGCACTTTCCATAATCGATAACAACGAGGATCGTAAAGGAGCGTTGCATATCAGAGCACCGTATACACCATCCGGGCGCAGAGCGTAACCCACGCGTTGAATCGGGGCAACCATAGTACCATAATCTGCAGGATAAGTAGAAACGAAAAAAGTCAAGAAACGCGCCAGATCCCATGCACGAAAAGGACCAACTGCCCGGATGTAAAACGATACAGAAAAGGCTGCTCCAGGAAACATGGACGAAGCAGAGACCGATCGCCAGACGAGAACACCGGATGAAGATGAAGTCCTCTGGCTGAGACGATGGTCCATTAAATCAGTCACGTATGAAGCATCATCATGCTGTGGAATCACAAGTAAGTAAATGCGGTCAATCAGCAGAAGAGGTGAACGTACGACAATCAGAGACGCTATGGCACTGACCGAAGAAGACTCAGGGACGAAAGCAGCGTCCCGATACAGATCATTGAGCAGGTCGACGATCCTTTGTTCTTGTGAAATTTGCAAGATCTCGCAAGGACGTTCGTTGACAGCAGTGACGATATCGTCCAATCGACGCGCTGGATGAGAAAAAGTCAACCTGTAATTCAGCCAAAGAAGAACGGTGACTTACAACAACAACGACTGGAAACTCTAACGAAAGGTAGAACGTAGGTCAGACTCTCCGTATCCATTGTTACCACACGAAGAGAAGAGGACACGAGAAAAGTATGCAAAACTCAATTTATAAGGAGACATAGAGGATATGAAATTACAACAAGGGAGGCTTATCAGTAGACGTGAGTATACGCAGGACATCCGAGTAAAACCATCAAACCACACTACAAATCAGGTCGAACTTGTAACCAAAAATACAATCAGTAGCGAAGGAACTCTCCGACTGTGACCTACGCGGGCGGGGTGCCCAAGAGAGCGGCCCAGTGCACATTAAATCCGAGGTTATTTGTCGACCCGTCAGTTTTGCGAGGAAAAGTATTTACAGTATACACAACCAGCGCCAGCGAACCTTCAGGCAGTTCACTGTCGTACGTCGTGGCACCGTTCAAAGCCGGGTTCAGATCCTTGTCAGGATCGAACGCAGAAGTTTTAGATGTATAATCGTACACCGGAACTGATGAAATATCAGCTGAAAAAAACAACTCAAAACGAGTGACAGACTCCTCTCTGAAGAAGGCATGGTCAAGCGTCCGCTGGACACACCCACCACGCCTTGCGGACTAGCAACCGACACGGAATATTTAGATTTTTTGATCGGCGTGTTTGGAGTAGACACTAGAGCCAAGTCAGAGGCACGTTGGTCCAACAAATAGAAAGGATCTTACCGCCTGCCAAGACATTGCCTCCACTAATGCCAGTATCCGCAAAGGTACGGAACTGGAAATGAGACGACCACAGGTCGTACACAAAAGTGTTTGTACCATATACGACGCCAAGGCAACCCAGTAAACGTTCAAACTCTTGAACAAGAAAGTCACCTTCAATTAACTTGACGCCAGAGCTATTGGAACCAAAAGCAGGTCTCGGAGTGTGCAGACTGCTCTGCGTGACATGGACGATGGATACGCACAGAGCGTAGCGCGTGCTGTTTCCGTCTCTGGAAATGTAAAGTCTGACGTTGTTGCTTCGAGCAGAGATGCAGCGCGAAACAAGCAACCACGGATGAACGCGAGAGAGGTTCACGAACGAACCATGGTCGACAAAGCTGTAAACACCACGCAAGAATCTGTTTAAAGTTTAATACATGCCACTCATTCCATAAAGAAGAACAACAAACTTTGTCTTGATGTTACCACCGTTAGCAAACCAGAGATCGAGCAAAATGGTCTGTGCAATGGAACCTTCCCGGTAATTAACCAGAGTCATCGATCTTTCCAGACAGGAATCAGATCGCACAATCAAGGGTAACTAAATACTGACGGAAGATTAACCAAGCCAACATAATTTTTTCCAAAAATTTTGTCGCGACTCGAAAGCTTCGTACTGTCAACCTTGGGAGGATTGAAACTACTGCGAAGAAAAAAATCAACAAACGATCACGGGAGAAACATTAACACCAACCTTGTTCCTGTAACATCAGACAAAAAGGTGCCGGAGCTAGAAATACATGAGAACCAAGCGTTAAGAAAAATGAGGTACTCACGACTGCAGGGAGAGGCAAAGATGATTGAAAAATTAGCACATAGACGACAGCCTCCAGTCAGAAACCCACCCCCAAAGACGTCGATTTCGTGCTGAGATTACGTCTACGAACACGAATAGGAACTAAGCTAAAAATGAATCAAACCCCCAAAAAAATAGAAACCGTCAACTTACTGCAAACCCTGTTCTCTCTGACGGACGAGCTGAAGAGGCAATTCATCATCTACAGAAATAGAGACCACATCGCCTTTCTTCAAGTTCTCAGAGGCGATGCCGTCCCATTCCGGACCGAAGCGGGAATAATCATCGTCCGAATCTGAGGACTGTTCTCCTGGAACGCCAGGACCCTCGGGAGCCGCATTGACGACTTCGATCTCACTGCCATCATCCTCCCGTACAGAACTTCAGGGACAAATAAAGATCAGTGACGTGGAGAACGAAAAGGAAGAGAGACTCACAAGGAGTGATCGCTCCCACCATCGCCAATTGACGAAGTCTCAGGACTAACGACGATTTTCTTCGTTGCACGTCGTCGGACAGAACCTTTCGACCCGGAGTTAGATTCAACAGATTCAATTAACCTGAAAGTGCATCCGAGTCGAGCGAACATCAAAATTCTGAGATTGTGCTTACCGCCTAGAAGGCTTCCATAGATGGGTCCCGTGGACAACAGATGGACTTTCAGCACGAACACATTTGGAACGCCTGCGCGAAGAAATACGCCAGAAACAGAAAACAAAATCAGAAGGATGTAAGGACGCTACACAGGACCAAATTTCACCCAGAAGATGATGTGTTAGGGCGTGACCCCCCGCAAGACCTATAAGGAAACAATAAGGCGACCGAGCAGATGATCTGCGAATAACAGGCACTCTACCATTTAGCCATCTCGAAACGTGAAGACGAGAAGGAGGAGAACGGGGACGGAAAAGAACCTGCCAAGAATTGAAGACAACTAGTCAGGTTCAGGCCCCCAAAGTACACCGCGACCGAGTCGCTGACAACAATACTGACAGACGTACCTGATCGGACGCAAGACAGTGTACATGTTAGGAGTAATGATCAAAGTCAGTCACACATGATAATCAAAAAAATCGAGTAACGAGACCCTTCCCAGGATCCAACGCACATAAGACACACAACTTGCTGTCCACGGTACCCTCTAATCGAAATCGACACAACAACTCTTCACACTACAAGAAATGACGAAGAGGAGGGCGAACGCGAAACCAAGTAAATACGATCGGACTCGGAGAACGAAAAGAATGATAATCGGACTGTCCCCAATCACGAAACCTAGGAGGAGACCCCAAAAAGCGGCCGATCAATATGCAGAGAGGATGAAAAATCCAGGTGAGTACAGATCCGGAAACTGTCCAACTTGAACCGCTGCAAGTCCAAACACAAACACCCCATACCAGGTCTCAAAAACCTAAGGAAATACAAACCCGATCGAAACTGGTGAGAGAACCGGACACACAGACAAGCCGACGAACCAAACCACCACGACCGCCGACCATCAAACCAATACTCAACACCAACCACGCTGTCATGGACGAATACTACGACTTCGAAGTCGCAAGTAAGTCATACATCCAAACAACACTAAAGACTGACCAACGATAGACGAAGAGTACAAGTATGCTGAACTTCTTGAATCGAGACTGAACGACAAAGGGGCAGCCCCACACCTGGCATACAATGCAGTGAGTAGCATCGTCAAGTATCCAAATAGTGACACGATGAACTCCGTAACACCACTCGACAGAGTTCAGATATTTTCAAGACCTGGTACCCCTCGCAACCCAACAAGCAAGGCGTCAGCCGAATGGTTAGAAAAGACAGTGCGACTGGCAACTTGGGAGAAGTCATTGTGGCAATGATTGGAATCCTGGTCAAGAAAGACCTCCCTCCGCTTCTGAACCAACCGCGTTAAGCACATTGTAAACCACCCCAACTCAACTCTACTGTAACAAATCGTACAGACAACCAGGTGGCGTTAAATTCTTAAGACAGTCCATCGCCATCACAGGTCTAGGATCCGATACGTTCGAAAACAGGCTGACATGCATCCGCCATGCACACACGGTCCTTGGACGCTACTCCCCACGAGGCAATATGCAACCCTGGAAGCCGGACGTATTCAGAGGTCAAGTGATTCTAGACATAAGCAACCGCTTGTTCACTTCCCGCGCGAATCATATCGACTCACCAGTGGTGCCCTTCGCAGTGAATGTTGACCCCGATACAGTGGCTCAAAAAAGTGTCCCAATGTTGGGCCATTTTGGAGTAATTGATTGATTGCGAGGGATGGAGAACAAACAAGACCAAACAATTGCAGCATGGAAGGAAGCACCTACCATTGGCATTCTAACACCGCTTGGATCATGTGATTTGGTTGTCATGCCACCAAGATATGGCTATTTTAAAATGATATGTCATTGGGACACTTATTTGAGCATCATATTGTCATTCATTATTTAGTAAATAACATAAGATTTTGATAGCTTCTGATGGATGTTATGTACTGCCCCTGGTTACTTATGTAAATGACATAATTCTCAGATGTATAAATGGGCCATATTCTACCTAGCCAAATTAACATCATCATGAAACCCATTCCTACCTCTATTAAAGCCAATATCCTCTCCCTCTCTGAATCTGGCTTCTCCATTCGTCAGATATCTTCTCAAACTGGTCTTGGCAAGTCTACTGTGGCCAGAGTTATCAAGGAACTTCTTCCAGAAAAGGAGAACCTCAAGCTAGGACGTCCTTCTAAGCTTTCTCCCACTGATAAAAGGAGAATTGTCTCCAGCATTCTCACTGGGAAGGCTGAAAATGCTGTCCAAGCTACCCATCTGATTAATTCTGCCCTGCCCTCTCCTATCTCTTCTCAAACTGTTCGCAATGTGCTCAAGGCTGCTTCCTTGAAGGCTGTAGTCAAGAAGAAGAAGCCTTTCCTGTCTGTGAGACATAGGAAAGAGAGGCTAGCCTTTGCTCTCAAGTATCAAAACTAGACTGTAGAGGACTGGACCAGGGTTATTTGGTCTGATGAGACCAAGGTCAACAAGATTGGGTCAGATGGAAGGAAATATGTGTGGAAAATGGCAGGTAAGCCTTTGCAGGATAGAGGTTCAAGGATATATTTACCCTTCTAAAAGTTCTCAGACTTTCCCAATATTCTTTGAGCCTAAGAAAGATGACAGAAAACATATGATACAGGACTATAGATATCTCAATGAATATATAATAACTATCCTCTGCTTTTGATCAGACAGCTGGTGGATGAGCTTAAAGGATCTAAATTATTTACAAAGATGAGTTTTTGTTGGGGATATAACAATAGCTAAATTAAGGATAGTGACAAATAGAAGAAAGCCACATTCATTTGCTTCTGTGAAGCATTCAAACTCCTTGTGATCTTTGCTGATATGGATGAATTCTGGCCCTCATCATCGACTGTAATACAATCCCAGCCATCCTTGAATGCTATATCTTCTCCTTCAACATCCGGTAACAAGCTGATATTCCTCAAATCATCTACTTTGATGAGATTGAGTGTACTCCAGTTGCCTAGACACAAAATACAGTGCATGTTGACTGCACAAAAAGGCGAGAGCGCAGCACATGAGACAAGAGAAGGTAACCACAGCTAAAAACTTGATCAATAGACATCGCAGGGATTGTAAGATAGTTGATGGCCATCTGCAAAAGTTTGGGATAGATAGCACGCCAGCCATGCCACCATATTGTCAAAAAGGTTATCCAACTTATTGGTCTTCATAGATGCACTTGTGATCTTGATCTCAGCACTGTCACTGTCTGTCATCGAATATGAGTGTGTGAATTCTTCACATATGTGGACTGTTGGTTGGACAATCATTTGTGTGAAAATGTGCTGAGTTATTTGTCAATAACGTCCATGGCAAGAATGAGAGTGGCAAGGTCCAAATTGGTGTTGAGCAAAAGAAGAACAGTGTGTGCAAACCCAAATCATGGTTTTGTGTTGTTGCATTCATGGCATTCCTGTGTGCAAGAGCGTACACCAACATGTCAAACGTTGAGTTCCACCAAGTGGCAACGTCATATGGGAGCAAGGTAAGCTTCATCTTCAGCTTGTCTAAAATCTTAAGCCAGGTGGGCAGGTGGATGGTTGTTGACTTCACAATCTTTTGAAGGCCAACTCCTGAAGCTGTAGAGTGGGTTTAGGGTGTGTGAGAGTGTGAGGTGAGTGAGATTGTTGAATATCATTGCCCACCAGCTTCTGCCTGCTAGCCCCATTGGCATCAGTGCTACATTGCAATCCAGGGCGAGAAATCCACTTTGAGAATGTTAGAAGATAAGTCCAGCACAGCTGATTGATGATCCTGATGATGAAGATGATTATGCTCTTATTATCTCTCCATTGTTCTAATAATAGCTTCCTAATCATTCCCATTCGATTCCCCATGTTCACTGTACCTATTCCCAACTTTGCCTGGTCATTCTAGACCATTGTGATGCTTCTACCCATACAGAACATACACTTGTAGCGTTGTGTTCACATTGTGGCACACTCATTTACATTTGCTCTTGCTGAGGTGTACTTACTCCTGGAGCCCACATTGTTTCCTCTTTAGTGAATGACTGTAGACTCCAGGTCTGTTTCATTGTTTACCACTCTCTAATACATCGGTTACTCACTGTAGTCTCCAGTCCTAGCCCCTAGAAGCGTCCTGAGTTGTCCTATCAAGTGCCTAGTCCACTCCATTCCATTTTCGCCATTTATTAAGATCTTCCTTCAACACAAGGAGGAAGTAGTGCCTCTATGCCTTGACTATGAGTTCACACATCTTCATGCAGTGAGGGATTTGAGAATCTTTCAAATCCTGATGGAGGAGATGATGCAGGAGGCGTTGCAATTGTTCGCACTCAGCTTTGCTCATCAACTATCATGACAATTCAGCAAAAATTGTAAGTTATTTTTCTGAAGTGTCCCTCTGCTGTTCATGAGACTGCGATCCAATCTGTTCACAGTTCTAATAAGACACTAAGTGGCATTGATTAACCTATTGTTCTGGATGTTGTTTTAGAATTTTCAGCACAAAATTACAAATTCTCTCCCATTTACCCTGTTGTCTGCCAAATAGCCTTCTCATAGACACTTGAAGAAGCAAAAAACAAAATCAGGACTCTTGATTATGAACATGACTGTAATACTGCGGACTTTGATACAGGGACCTACTTCCAATCCGTTGGAGATTGATACCAAGCCAGGAGATTGCTACACATCTTGCACAAGTACTAATTACATGTTTTCTTGCTTGCAGTAATGTCATACAAAGAGCTTATCTGGCGGTGTTGGCCAGAAGGAGACAGCAGCCATTTTTCTTCGTGGTCTCACTGAAATCAAACAGTCTGTCGTATCATTATGTGAAACAATTATCACCAGCAACATGATGGAATCCATCCCTAAGCTTGTTTCTTTGTATTCACACAACACAACACTTCCAGTGTCACTCTCTTAATTCAACAATAATGTGTTGAAAAGGATCAAGTCCACTAGCCACATGCAATATAAATGTTGGTTCAACAAGTTGTTCCAGAGTGGAAAGCACTCTCGGGTAGAACAGAAGAGCAAAATGAATGAGTATCGTAATTCGGGTGTCCTGACCTGAAAATAAACAAGTAAGAGTTGAATTTTGCACTTTTCGATCTATCTATGCCCCAATTTGTGAACCGAGGTGACAAAGATGCCTCCTCAAATGGCCAAAGCTTGGAGCAACCCATCCCCTCATGAAGCAAATATAGCCTAACCTCCTCCAGGTGCTCTTCCCAGTCCCAACCTTGCAAACGAGGTGCAGCAATGTGCTGCTCGTCCATGTCATTGTCCCCTACACTCTCAGGGCAGGGTTCCTCAATTGCAAGAGTCCACAGATGTCACTACTACAGTTACTGAGCCACAAATGACCACTCAGTCATCACAGAAGCAATCATTGTCTATGTGATCTGCAGACGTCACTTTCTTCTTCCCACAGCATAAGGGGGAACCTACTTCTTGTACCATATGTCAGTAAGTTGCTATGGCAACTCTACACAGCACACCATACCTCTGATATACTCTTACAAAGCTGAAAGATGATTACCCTCCAACAGATCATTCACATACAGCCCAAAGACATCAAATACATCCAAGCGTGGCCACATCAAAAAGTTTCACTTGGATGTTTATCTGGAAGAGGCAGAAAAGAACAGCTGGACTATCTGATTAGAAACTGTCAAGGCAGCCTTCGATGATGACTAAGTTGTTCTTCAATGTCCATGACCATCTCTCATGAGTCATCCAAAAAGAAGCTAAACGTCAATGACAACTTGTCATACTATGTACAATGATCACACATGTATCCCACTACCACCACCTCCTTTTTCAGTCGAAGGAGAAGAATCAGTATCATATGTCTATTCTGACAGGTGAAAGTTGGATGATGGGGCTGCTTAATGGACACCCTGATTGAATTAAGACCTCCCTTGGTGTCTCACATGTTGTCTTTGACGCATTTGTGCAGGTCATGATCGAGAGTGGATTCAAAAAGTCACATTGTGGGCTCTCGGTTGAAGAACAGCTTGGGATCTTCCTTCAGACATGTGTTACAGGGCTCAGTTCTTGTCATGTCGGTGAAAGATTTCAGCACTCACCAACAACAATTTCCAAGTACATTGATTGACCAGACTTGGACTCGAAAAGCGCTGGTAATTTGCTCACTCACAGCGCAGATATTTCGAACAGATGCTTGATTATTTTTCGTTGGATCTGTTCTACTCAACAAACGTCAAGTTACCCACTCACAATACACCCGCATCAAGGAAAATCAGTGGTGAACCTCGCTTCCAGTACTTCCTGGATTGTATTGGCACCATTGATGGAATGCATATACATGCATTTGTGCCAACCATGGAGCATCCAAACATGCACAATAGGAAGGGATTCATTTCATAGAATTGCTTGTTTCTCTGTGATATTGACCTCCTGTTTTTATATGCGCTGATGGGGGCAAATGGCATGACAGCTGACACAACCCTATGGCATACCACACACTCAGATGCCTGGAGGGGAAGTACCTACTTGTGGAGGCAGGGTTTGGTCGATCAGACATTCTTCTCATTCTGTATCGTGGTACATGCTATCATTTGAAGGAGTGGCGACAAGCCAATCTACGGTAAGATCAAGAATCAGGTTTTGACAGCAGTGCAAAAAACACTTACAAGCATTCTAGTCCAAAGAACAGACAAGAATTATTTAACTTGTGTCATGCAAACACAAGACACATATTGTAACAAAAGATCAAACTCCTCCACTGGCTCCAACTCTTAAGTTTGGAGCCTGCCTACCTCCACCATGTCCTATCAAAGCCCCCATCAGACAACTTGTCTGACAACCACTCCCAGACCCCTACCTCCTCCCACCATCACCCTGTACATGCCAACCCGGTGGTTCTTCATATGGCACCTCAGACAAGTTGCCCAACACCAAGAAGTAGACGCATACCTGCCACCTCAACTCAAACCGGATCCATCCACAGCTCTTTGAGACCCCCCACTCATCTACAATCTGGAAGTTCCCCTGAACCACAGATCTTGGTCAATATGTCTATCCCTACAGCGGAATTTGATATTCATGTATGAGCTGAAGATTAGACCCCCAACCCTGTACCCCAAGATGACAAAGGAAATCCTGACCACTAGATCCACATTCACACTAAGCCACTCACCAATCCCCCACCGCAGTCCCACGAACCAGAGAATCCCTATCTGGAAGAAGGTGAAGAATGCTTTGGTCTTTGGGATCTGAATGATCAGGACTTTGGGATCTGGATGACCAGGAACCTCTCTCTCCTAATATCCTAACCTGAATTCACGAAAGAGCGCAGAGAGTGATCGAAGCAGCAATAGCTGACGAAAGAAAGGAAAACAAGGCAGCCCTCCCTGATGGCTTCTCAGGAGAGACTGAGGATGCAAATCACCGGCGCCATCAGATGCACATGTACAGGTGCGCCACAATGCGAACACAACACTACAAGTGTGTGTTCTGTATGGGTAGAAGTGTCACAATGGCCTAGAATGACCGGGAAAAGTTGGGAATAGGTAAAGTGAACATGGGGAATCGAATGGAAATGATTAGGAAGCAATTGGAGCAATGAAGAGACAATGAGAGCGTAATCACAAAATCTAATACTCCCCCGTGATTGCGCATCTCTGCAAGTCAATCGCTCCTCCTTAATCAACCAAGTCCCAGCATGTGACAGAACCCTTGCACCTTGACTCGAGGCAGCGCTTTGGTCAATAGCTCAGCAGGCATCTGATCAGAGGGAAGGAATATCGGAGATATCAACTCCTTTTTGAGAGCATCTCGAAGCCAGAACCAGCGGAAGTCCAGTTGCTTCATCCGTCCATGATGTTTTGCTACCTGGATCGCAGATTGGTTGTGCATATGCAGCTCAGAGGTCGTTGGAACAGCAAAGCCCAACTCCTGAAGGAGGTGACGCATCCAGACGATTTCCTTGCCAGCCTCGCATGCAACAATGTACTCAGCTTCCATGGTGGACAATGCGACCAGCGATTGTCACTTGGACATCCAGGAGACTGCACCAGTCCCAATCCTGACGACGTATGTGCCAGTGGAACGACCAGTGTCCATGCAACCACCATGATTAGCGTCAGAGTATGTGGTGAATGGCTCAGAAGAAGAAGGGTCAGGAGCGTAGGTGATGCCGTAGTCCATGGTGCCCTTGATGTAGCGAAACAGGTGCTTGACAGCGTTCCAATGGGCGACTCCAGGATTGCCAAGGAATGATGCAAGCTTGCCTGCAGCATATGCGATGTCAGGACGAGTGGTACAGCAGAGATACTGTAGACAGCCAACAGCACCGCTATAATCAGTGGACCGCATCAAAGAACGTTCCTCTTCGTTGGAAGGGGCTTGATCGCGCGACAAACACAGTCCAGGGTCCATTGGAGTGGTTACAGGATTGCAATCAGCCATGCGAAAGCGAGAAAGCATATCGATGCAGTACTGACGCTGGGAGATGCGAATGGAACGTTTGGAGCGATCTCTGTCAATCTTGATGCCTAGAATCTCTATGGTAGGGCCTAGATCGCGCACTTTGAAGTGTTTGCGCAAATCAGCCAAAGTAGACTTGATCGCATCGAGAGATGCTGAAGCGAAGGTCATGTCGTCCACAAAGACAGGCAAAATGATTCAGACGTTGTCCTTGGTATAAATGAAGACGGCAGCATCAGAATAGGTCCGTTTGAATACAATAGAGTCTAGGACAGCGCGCATCTTCTTGTTCCATCGATTGCCACCTTGCTTTGTCCCATATACTGCTTTCCTGAGCTTGCAAACGAGTTCCCTAGGATTGCCTTCTGCAAAGCCTTCAGGTTGTTCCATGTAGTAGACATCACAGTCGATCAGCCAGGAGGATAACCAATAAAGACCCACCTCTCATAGTGAGGGGTCAAGGCATCACGCTTATCCTTCTGCAAGTGCACATAGGCAGTGCATCCCCATACCCTGAGGTGAGAAATGTCTGGTTTGCGTCCATGCCACAGTTCGTAAGGCGTGGCATCATCCAAAGCAGCTGTGGGACAGCGATTCCAGACATGGACAAGAGCAGCGAGTGCTTCGCCCCAGAAAGCCCTAGATAAGCCAGATTCATCGAGCATGGCAGTAATGCGCTCAGCCAGGACGTGATTAGCACGTTCTGCAACACCATTCTGCTGGGGCTGAGCCTGAACAGTGTGCTGACACTCAGTGCTGCTTTGAGTGGTGAACTCCAGCGTCGCATTGCTCATATATTCGCCTCCCTTGTCATCCCTCAATGTTTTGAGACGTCGCTCTGTCTGGTTCTCAGCATAGGCCTTGAACTGCTTGAATGAGTCGAAAACATCCGAATTGGCTCGAATGGGCATGATAACACAAAATCTGGAGTAGTCATCGATGAAGGTGACCCAATAGTGACATCCAGAGAAGGTGCGATAGGGAACTTCGTGGACATCGGTGTGGACAAGCTCAAGAGGACCACTAGCACGCCATTCAGACAGAGGGAAATGGTTGGCATGCATCTTGCCAGTAATGCAAGGCTCACAGACAGGATCAGGGGGCGTTTTGACATCAAGCTTCATGCCAGTGACGAGATTGCGCTCCAGGAGTGCCTTCACAACTGCAATGTTATGATGGGCCAGCCTGCGATGCCAAAGAGACAGATCAAGCGGAATGGTGGCAGCAGGGTGTGCATATTGCTCAATAGCCTCTGTAGTGCCGTCCAAGAACACAGCATTGTTGTCATTGATGGTGGCCACAAACAGTGGAGGGCCAGGAGGGCAGGAGAATGCCATGTCAGACGAGTTGATATTGACAACGAAGCCAGCATGACGAATTAAGTACAGGACTGAGACGAGATTGTTTTGGAGATTAGGAACATGCATGACATGAGTGAACTTGACCGCTCTAGCACTCCTTCCCTCAACGATCGGATTAAAGACTACAGACCCAACACCTGCGGAGTAAACAACAGTGTTGTCCGCCAATTTGATAGGAACGCGTTTTGGGGTATAATTGCGAAGCCAATGGCGATGGGGCGTCGTCATATGAGAAGTGGCGCCTGAGTCTGCATTCCAATCAATGTCAGCATCGAGCTGAAGGGGAGAGAATGGATCGGAGGGATCACTGGAACGAAGACTTGCATTTCCTGCATGTTCAGCGATATCCTGGGCACTCTTAGAGGCGTTATTGGCAGCGTTGGCATTGGCAGAGGCGGGCTGAGGAGCAGCAGAGCCAGCAGCAGCGTTAGACGAGCTATTGGACACATTCTGGGCTCAATAGCCCTTCTTGGGCGGTCGGTCCCTTGTGCTTCGAAGTCTTGTTGTAGTTCTCCTTGGCATGCTGGAGAGCGAAGCACTTGCAAGAGCAGTGGCTGGTCTTCTCACAGAACAAGCAAGGCGACAAGGGATATGAGTACAGGGAGCAGAAGTCGCAGATAGGACAGAGTCAGATGAGGAGGAGATAGGGCCAGAGCCATCAGGGCGAGGGCGACGATTGATTTCCTCTGTCTGGAACGCAGCCTTGACCTTCTCCTTGTCCAGATTGGTCAAAAGAGCGAGAGAGGAGGTGAAATGATAGAACTCCGGACCAAGAGAGCGAATCATGGCCATGCAGGCCAATTCATCGTCGAGTTTCTTGAGATTAAAGGCTGAATCACGAAGCTCTTGGATCTTGGCCAGGCCTTGCTCAACTCGAGCAGTGAGAACGCTGAGAGACTCTTCTGGACGCTTCCTGATGCTAAAGAACTCATCATATGCGACGAAACGAGTTCCTGGCTTCTGCTGGACATAAAGCGTCCTCAGAACTGTCCAAGCAGTGACAGGATTGTCCTGATGCTTCTTGATATGAACGCGCTGGTCAGGAGTGATGTTGAGAAGCAGTTCACCAGCAGCCTTGTCCTGTTTGACATCCCATGCGTCCTGGGTATCTTCTGCAGTGCTGGGACGGAGTTCCTTACCATCAACGAGCCTCCAGAGGCCTTTGGAACGCAGCAGGGCCTTCATCTCATCGCTCCATGTGTTGTAGTTGGAGCCATTCAGGGCCTGAATGTGTTGGTGGTGAGGTTGTTCAGGGACTTGGTAGGATAAGGAGCGGAATGGGGGCAATGTAACTCGATAAGCAGAGGGAATCAGGCCCTATGACAGCGGTGGACGCGTAGCCTAGCGGATAAGCGCAAGAATCTCCTATAATGACTTGAGCATAAGTACACCTCAGCTAATGTGGGCTCCAGGAGTAAGTATGCTTCAGCTACAACAAATGTAAACAGGTGCGCCACAATGCGAACACAACACTACAAGTGTGTGTTCTGTATGGGTAGAAGCGTCACAATGGCCTAGAATGACTGGGAAAAGTTGGGAATAGGTACAGTGAACATGGGGAATCGAATGGGAATAATTAGGAAGCAATTGGAGCAATAAAGAGACAATGAGAGCGTAATCACCAAATCTAACAGCTTCATCTGCAGGAAACCCGGATGCTCCACTAGGAATCACCTGAGGAACCCAAGCAACTGCTGTGGAAATAGGAACCAGAACTGAAATTACAGGAATGGTGGAGGAAGCCGAAACCAAATAAGGGCAATAGAGACCAAAAAGGCATCCAGTCTTACCCATTGTACCCCCCCAAGAAGCTCAGGCCTACATGGAGTTGGTAGATGAACACCTGAAAAGTGGAAAAATTGTCCCCTCAAAATCCCCCCAAGCCTTGTCATTCTTCTTTGTCCCTAATAAGGACAGAAACTACAGCCTTGCCAGGACTATTGTCATGTCAATTCTGGAACAGTTAAGAATGCCTATCCCCTCCCCC
>JBBPTU010000975.1:0-15870 GCA_038094295.1 Tylopilus aff. beelii | reverse complement strand
GAGCCAATGTGCTCAGCACCACGTAGCCAGAGGTACGCATCGCCAGAAGAGATTCAAAGTAGACCAGCATGAGGGCGCGAACAAGGAACTCCTAGCTGTCATCAAGAGGCAATAGGAAGAATTTTAGATATTTAGTACCACAAGGATATGGCACTTGCCTCGAGACTAGAACGTTCATAGATAATAGGAACCGTCGATCACATCTCGGATCTAGTAAGGCCTGCTGAGATTCGGACTATAATCTCATTTTTTGCGAAGCGTGCTCGCGAGCCCAATAGACTGAGTAACTTGTAGTCCTGACGTACCTCACTGTAAACTGCCATTGTGAGTGAGCCTGAGCGCAGGAGACGGATATCCTCTGAACAAACCAGGCCCATCGTTCGCGGTAGAACCTTCGACTCGGAAGGGTGATAGTGCCAAGTCCTTACATAACCGTCCTGCAGTTCGCCAAGCTTCCCTCATGTGCCGCAGCGTCGTCAGTGAATACATTAACATAATTACTTGGTGGCCCAAGCCCAGAGTCCACGAGTGACACCACTGCTGTGATCGCCGAATCCAAGTACCCGCAGAGTAAGTACCATTCCTTTCCGCAAACGATCAACCTAAATCCCTCGGACCCTCCAAGTCTGCTGCCACGAGGAACGCACGGCAACCTTATCGTTCTGATACTCTGTCCGCGATCAACGGCAAAAGCAAAAACTTCCCTGACTCGGATAGTCCAATGCAGGAACAGACTGGAAGATTCAAGATATCGTCTCACAAATCTAACTTGGCGGGAATTAAGCGAATTCTCATGCGTGACCAAAAATACCGACGTCCAGCCATAGGTGATCCAATCCAAGCTATTTAACGGGACGATGTCTTCTCCAAATCGAACCTACATCGACTAGACCGATAAAATCCATCTTCCATGGCGACAGCTCAGCCCCCGCTTCCAGACAAATGGACCAAGTTCTTGATGGACATCTATATGCACGCACAACGCCCAACCTTGGGTACCGTCAACATTAAGGAGATCGAAGAAAAGGCGAGGGAGGTTATGAAGGATAATTTGCGTCCGTACTCGAGCAAATTCACTTACCTTGTCGATGGCTAATTTGAATAATTTGTCTCGGTAGCGTCGTACATGTATACCTTTGGGAGCGCAGGTACATGCTTGACAGAAGTCGCCAATAGGAGGGCACTGGAAAACTGGAAGATCGTTCCAAGGATGCTCACTGGTGTAACGAACCGTAGTTTGGAAGTGCGTCTCCGTTCATGATCTGGTGGATTTTCATGAACGATTTACTAGACCACTATTTTTGGCGTGAAGTATCCTGTCCCGGTATTCGTCGCACCTGTTGGCATGCAAGGAATTCTCCACGCGGAGGGTGAACTTGCAAGTGCACGCGCAGCCGGGAGTGTCGGAGTCCCTTACATCATGAGTACTGCATCTACCCGTTCCATTGAAGATATGGCAACGGCTAACGGCCCGAGTGGCCAGAGATGGTACCAACTTGACTGGTGAATTCGCTCTTTTTCCGGTGTTGCCTTGATGATGCTCACCTCCTTTGGAAATCCTTAGGCCCCGCACTGCGGAAGTCACCCTCTCGTTACTAAAACGAGCAAAAGCGAGTGGGTGTACGACACTCGTAGTCACGTTGGACACGATGACCATGGGGTGGCGTCCTCACGATCTTAAAACTGCGTATCTTCCTTTCGCCTATGGGGTTGGAATCCAAGTTGGCACATCTGATCCTGTGTTTATGACGCGATTAGGTCTTGGACCTCGCCAATGCCCGTCTACCCCATTCCCGTTCGATCCAGAAAAGATTAGGGAAGCGGCAGAAAAAGGCGAAGAACATGCGGCAATGGAATTGCGGTTAGGGGAAGAGTGGCATGACGAGGTGAACTCGGGTGTGTTCCGGACGTGGGAAGATTTAAAGTTCATCAAAGATCACTGGGATGGACCAGTCGTACTGAAAGGTATCCAACGCGTCTCGGTAAGTCACTCTCCTATCTGATCACGCAGTCAAGGGATGACATGCTTACTTTCGGATGCACAGGATGCAGAACAAGCGATTGAGCACGGTGTAGACGGAATCGTCGTTTCCAATCATGGTGTGTTTCTTGAATGTTTGATGGAGGTTGGCGAATTGAAGTCGGAATGTTTGAAGGTGGTAGACAGGTTGACGGCGCAATTGGATCCTTGGACGCACTGGACCAAATCATGCACTCTAGCAAGGTCCGTGCTGCTCAACGGTCCGGAAGACTGGCCGTTCTATTTGACTCCGGAATCCGGACGGGGAGCGATGTCATTAAAGCCCTCGCAATAGGTGCTCAAGGTGTCCTGAGTCAGTCGTGTCATCTTTTTTGGCCCCAGTCATGCGTTTCTGATTCAAACTGCCACCCAGTCGGACGTCCTTTCATGTATGGCCTAGCGATTGCTGGACAGGAAGGCGTCGAACAGATCCTGAAGCAGATCCTTTGTGATTTGCATATTTCAATGGGTATCACTGGGTACGGCAACATCGACGATATCATTGGCAAAAGGGACGAAGTTTTGATGAGGCTAAACTACAAATTATAGTTATTCAAGTCGTAGGCTTGTAAGTAATCTACAAAGACATTGATATATACCTGGCTTAAATGGTCTTGTTGGGTGGGGGGATTATTTCTCACGTGATTGAAGCAGCACAGATGAACTTAGGTTCGAACAAAGTCCGTCACTAACCACGTGCACAATCGAAGGGCACGCTCTTTCGGATCACCAGAATGAATTAGCAGACCAAGTTCTAATCCCTCAAAGCGTCTTGAAGCACCGTTTCCTCGTGATCAGGCTTTATAATGGAAGTCCAGATGTAAGTACTCACCGGAATTGATTCGCGTTAGTTTGTTGGTCAGTGATGTATAATGCCGGCGTTCCCTGCTGTGTCGTGGGATCGGTGTCATCCCTGATGACTTCTCCTTCAGCATGTACACTCCGAATGTACCGGGAAATTCCATCACGGCATCACTCACTGCACACACGGAGTGGTAAATGACCAATATTACCGATCCTAGTGTTACTGACAACGTACTTGAGGTGAGACCTACTATAAAACCTTTTCATAGGCCGCAAACTCACTGAAAGAAACCGGCGCTCGCAACCCACTTTATTACCTTCTATCGAAAGCAAGATACGTCATGACTCGCACTACCACCACCCTCGGAGGGACCGCAACCAACGTCGTAGTTGGCAAGGTCGCTGTAAGACTGACATTCCGTCCGATTATTCTATCGTCTCATTGTTCCTACAATAGCACGGTCTCATGATGATGACGCGAGTATCGGCCAGTCTTGTCCGTCTTTATATGTCTAATTCAAACGTTTTAGCAGATGGGGTCCAGAACCAGTCCCTGACGAGCAGTGCTTCGAATCAATCAAAGCGGGCGTTGATGCACTGCCTCCAGGTACCAAAATGTTCCTCAACGGAGGTGTGTAGATCGCTGCAACATGATCAATCTCCCCATTGAAACCTCGCTAGCTGAATTCTATGGCCATAACTGGGACACCGCAAATCTGGAGATGCTTGCTAGATTCTTCGAGAGATACCCCGAGTATGCCGACAAGACGTTTTTGTCCATCAAGGTTGGTGTGAAGTTGAAACAAGAACTCGTGCACACACCTGACGATTCCTTCCAAGGGAGGACTAGCAGTCGACGAAATACGTCCTGACTGCTCGTGAGTGATCCCCGTCTTCGGTGATTTCAAGCAAGCTCTATACGAAACTTCAGCCCAGAGAACATCACCCGAGGTGTCAACCTGGTGAACGAAAAGCTGAGAGGAACAAAACGCCTCGACCTGTACCAGTGCGCCCGCATCGACCCCAACGTTCCAGTGGAAGTATCCATCGCCGCACTAGCCAAGCTCAAGAGCGAGGGCAAGTTGGACCACATTGGTATGTCCGAGTGCAACGCAGAAACTCTTCGTCGTGGTCACAAGGTGAGGGTGACAACCAACGATCATTGGATACGCGACTGATTCCTTGTGTAGGTCCACCCGATCAGCGTGGTTGAAATCGAGGTCAGTCCGTTTTCGTACGGGCCAGGGACGCGTAGTGGTTGGTCGACATGTTTTGCTTTATGGAAACTCACCTCACACTACTACCTTAGTTATTGCCACCGCCAAGGAACTCGGAGTAGCAGTCGCAGCCTACTCGTAAGTTCCTCGCGGAAACTTTCAACGTAGTCTGACGATGGTATAGGCCGCTCGGAAAAGGTTTCTTGACAGGGCAGATCAAGAGACCCGAGGATGTTCCTAGTACGTGATCTCAGCATTTCTCGAGAGTCAAGAATGTTGACATGCCGCTCAGAGGGAGATATGCGCCGTCACATGTCTCGTTTCAAAGACGAGGTGAGCATCGCGTCTCCAAAAACAGGCGCGTTTCTCACCCTCGCATCGGAACTTGAAGCACAACTTCGACACTGTAGACGCTCTCATACAACTGGCCAAGAAGAAGAACATCACCCCCGCACAACTGTCCATTGCCTGGGTTGGTTCCCTCGGACCACATGTCATACCCCTTCCAGGATCGTCGTATGTCCAAGTTTTCCTTACGAGCCAAGTTTGCACATTTGACTGTATTACCCAAGGCATCCCAAACGTACTCGCGAGAATTGTGCAGGGGGTGATGTGGTATTGACGGACGCGGAACTACGGGAAATCAATCAAGTCATTGGGAGCGCCGAGGCGAAGGGGGCCCAAGAAACCAAGTATCTTTAGGCCTAAGGTTGTCGACCAGTCTGGGTAACATGCGCTGAGGGGCTATGTAATTTTGGCACGATTGTCTGAACATGATGGTTTCTGATCATCGTACCCGGAATCAGGAAAGGGTCGCCTAGCGATTCTACCAGTAAGGCTCAAGACGAAACTGATAAATAGATAAGTACCGACGTGTACAGCACGACGATCGGTGCAAGCCTCATCGGTAGCTTGAGATCATCGCCGCTCGACCCCTTCTACCTCCACGCTCCCCGCCCGCCTTGACAATCTCTCTAATGCTCTCCGTCTTGGGTCTGTACATCCTCTCCCACCAACACGGACACTATGCCCGCTCGCGTGCCCCAAACTCATCGCTCGCATTCCCGCATCCCGACGACGACCTCCTAAGGGCCGCCGGCCGGCGGAACCGGCCCGGTCGTTCTCGCTATCGTTTGCGCCGTCCTTGGCGAGCTTGAGCTTGTTGTCTGTGCCCGAACCGGGTAGCCCCGCGATCGCCCAGCCGACCTGAATGCCACGTTTGATGCTCCACAGCCATATCAACCCAAAGACGGGCGTGCTCACGAGCACGTTCAGAACAGGAAATAGATCTGGATAGCGCGCGGGAGGCGTCACGACCATCTCGAGTAGATGCAAAAGGATCATGGATATGTTGACAGCCTGAGTACGGGTAACCTCGTTAGCATCTCAGACGAATGGACATGGTAACCCGTCATGTCACGCACGGTGGACAGCAAATGGACGAAAGAGTCGAACTGAAGCCGCAAGGGATTGTATCCTATTAGCCGACACCAGAACAAGAGTGTCGCGATGTATTGCATGCCGAGGCCATCCTTCTTTAACAGTGGCCACATGCTATGATGGTGTTAGTGAAGTTTTTCAGTTGCGGAGGTACGAACAAATCTGACCTGAAGACACCGACGACGTTCCCAAGAGCACCCCATGCAAATATTTCTTCGCCGGGCGATGCGGCGGATAGAAGGAGGGTAAGTGGAAGGAGAGGCAACAAAATGGTCTTTTCATGGACCTGGAATGAAAAGAGGAAAAACGACATCGATGTTGTTAGCAGTGCATAAGGGAGTAATGGTAGAGTTGGCGTCGATATATGCGACTGCTGGTCCGCACGAGGCAAAGTCTTGTAACACCCCCACAAAAGTCCAACCACAGCAGGTAGAAATCCAAGCACCGTCAACCCTGCGGAGCTTTTGACGAGTATAGACTCTTTCCCGTCGAACAAACGCTTCCATTTGACGAGGGTGACATTAGTGAAACACCAAAAGTTTGCGACTTTGTCCTCAAATAAGCCACGTGAGAATGGGAAAATACGTGTTATTGAGGCGCCAAGAGTGGATATGGGAGAGAATGGGGGGAGGAAGGGTGCAAAGAGGATGATGAAAGAGAGTGTGGTGACCAGTGCCAGTCTGGCGAATAGATGAATGCTAGTGTTTGTGTTTGTGTTAGCGTCGTACACCTATCCGCTAAGTGGTAACCATACCCCTTCCTGGATCCCAAGAAGATACACTTTCCGAGTAAATACGATCCAATAGCGGGGGCATAATATAGAGACATTTGCTTGAAGCATAGGCTGAGAACAAATAAAACCGCTCCGACCAAGTCAAACCCAAGAGCAAACGAATTGATTGCCAGCAACGTGAATCCTAACATCGTGTTAGTTGACCACACCGTATAATAGGAGTAATGCGACCCACGCACCTAGCATCACCGAGTTATATTGGAAGTGGCCGAAGTCGATCAGCAGGAGAGCAGGATGGAATAGTAACGTGACGAACGAAGCATGCTGTGCTTGACATGAATTCAACGAAGAGATGTGATAAACATGCGTCATACCTGCGTCCTTGAAGAGCGTGTGGCATGCCAGATCCGCGTGAAGGCGTACAGCGCTGGAACATAAATGAGAGCATCGAGTATAATCACACTGGCGCGCATGAACAACTTGTTTCCTGGAGTTTCTATTCCGCGTGAAGTATCCAAGGCGAACCACGAGGGTTCTATCCACGAGCCGCTTGAAAAAAGAAAGTCAACTCGACTGAAACACTCGCCGAACAATTATTCAAAGTCTTACACCTTGCCACATATCCAGGAGACATAAGCGGTCAATGGAGGGTAGTCGAGGCCCCAATATTGCAGGTCATAATGATACCATTGTTGAACAGGGAGATGGATAGTTAGCTCCATCCAATGCCGCTGCGCCTCATAATCACCAAACATTGGCGGTGTGCCGTACCCTAGGTCATCAGATTGAATAATATTCAATAGGATGAATGAGCATATAATTGACGACATACCCGAGTAACCCCCAAGACCTATGCACCACTTCACGCAGGTGGAGGTAACAGTTGCACAGGGTATCACCCAAGCTTTCATATTTTGCTTATGCATCCAACGGACCCATCGCCTGACAGAACCCTGATCCATATCATCGTCAGTTTGGGTCCTTCGGAGAGCCGCGGCGCGAGCTCGTCTTTCCTGCTCTAAGAGTACACTGAAGCTCAACTGCCTAGTACTCGAGCTGGAAGTGAAGACAGATGGCGTGGATGAGGCTGCAGAGAGAGGTGAAATACCACGCCCCTGCGGATCGACGTCAGAGAATGCGCCCGCTCTGAGCCAAGACAGGCTCTCGGAAGCATGTGACATGTGCCGACGAGGGACGGGAGACACGATCTCGGCAGGCTCATCTGCGCTACAAACACGATGAAACAGCTGGAGACCTGAAGCTTTCCAAATATACGCACGTGACGCTTTTCATACTGGAGACGGAACTGCGAAGGCGCAGTGTCCGGGAGTTTCGCGGGCTAGTGGCTTGCGGCATTGAATGTAATGATGTAGTCCTGCTATGAAAATTTTGGCCGAGAGTTTCCGAGTACTCGCAGTCCTCTGGAACCACGTCCATCCTGGTGTCTGTATACTGCGAAACCCGCAAGACCAGTCTGTCTGAGGCGTCTCCGGGTAGAGTTGCTGTGTAAGGTCCAGATTCAAAACCATCCCAAAAATGGAAAGGGTGATTGTTTGTTTCCAAAGCTGCTGCCAAACAAACATGCCGTCACGCTAGCCGACATCGACTTGGAAGGCGGCACACCTAAAGTGAAGTGCATTCTACCCTTCAGGTCGAGAAAAGGAGATAGCGTGCTTTTTTACTAGTTATTTCATCACAGCCCACAAACTGATCACATTATAATCCTGCAGCCATGCGGATGAAGTGGAAACTCTATCCCCGTATTAGGAGGCATCGTTGCTTTTTATACGTACGTCCACACTCAGATCGAATAACGACTCTTCGCGGGATTCGCCGATATAAAGCACGGCGCGGTTTCCTGAGCCACCCTTTCCTTTAACCACTATCGACGCCACTCGTCATGAAAAGAGGCTTCCTCAATACCAACAAGGCCAAATGCAAGCTCGCTGAGGCCCATAACAGCGACTCACTCGCCTATGGTAAAACAAAGGCGAAAGCAGGAATGTAAATTTTTATCCCTACTCTTTGCGCTACATACAGATGATTGTACAGCCCAGCAGATGCCCATCCCCCACCCCTTCTTTCTCTTCATTGCGCTCCACCTTACGTAGTGCCTTTTACCAACTGGAAAGCGGATAAAACCCGCTTCATATTCCGCCACTGGCCACGCGATCCCAACGGTGAACCCATTGTACCTTCCGACATCCACGGCAAAGAGGCGGCAAACGGTCTCAACTTGTGGGGCGCCACCCTCTACGATTTTTACTTTGTCCGTCGCATACCCAGCAGTGTTCATGGCCTGACAATCAGTAGCGGAAGCAAGCTCGCCAAGGTCGTGCAGGCACTAGGTGAACTCGAGTACGCCAGAGATGAGATCGCTTGGGCAGCTCGCGAAGCGGATCCAAAGGAAGTCCCAGGGTGGGATCCTGCGGAAGCCATCGTAGCTTATGAGCGTCGCGTACATGCAGGGTTTGGCATCGTCGAAAAGGTAGCCCACAAGACAGTGGAAGAACCAGTTAACGCAGGCCTACAAATGCTTGATGTATCTGAACCGGTTGCCAGTCAGGAGCTTAGCAGGGATGCTGGCGAGGCGACAAAAGAGGAAGGCACCTTGGGCGATCCTAACCTGAGCGGTCAACCTGCCAGCTCTATGGACGAAGTCGGCGTGCTACCACGTCCATCAGACATTCCCATGGAGTCCCCTTTCCACCCCTGTCATTATCCATCACCATGGCCCCTGCCTCCATTCGAGAGTCCCTACTCCCCGTTTACTCTGCAACGACAGATACCAATCCATCTTCTCCCTAAAAAGCTTTACGTGCATGATCCGTGGAAACTTGTAGACGCCAACGTTGACATTTTCTACCAGGAAAACAAGCCTAACGAGCTTATACATACATACACCCTTTCCCTTCCTCCAGGATCGCAAGAATTGGCGCGAGACCAGGCGCAAGCAGCAGTAGCGGCTGAAGACAAAGCACTCGATACTCCAGAGACAATCTTCATACCCCCGCAAGAAACGGATGGGCCAACCGAGCAACCCGCCATCCGGGCTTTTCTTCCAAGGCGACCTCGAAAACTAACCGAGGTGTCCGAAGCCCATCTGTACCTCTCCCCACGGGGCAAGCTCGGAATAGGGAATCATTCCGTTGTTTATGAGGCCGAGTTAGAGTTTCCGCGCGATCTTTTTTGCGACAGCACTTATTGCAAGTCTTGTCTCGATGGACAGATCAAAGCTGAAATTGATAAGCTTAAGCAGTCTGGGGAGTGGGAACAACAACTGGATGAAGGAGTCAAGACGTACAATGGTCCAGGGGTTACTTCTGACCCTTCCCCTTCACCGGCCTCTGTTCAGACTCCACGCTATGTTGGCTTCGTTAGGAAGAGGTTGGAACGCGTACACATGGAAACGGCGGATATCGTTACCGCGACTACATTCGGGGAGGCTCCCCCACCAGATGCACCCTCCCAGTTTGTGCGTTTGTCCGAATCTGGGATCAACAGTTACATTGAATACCAAGGGTTAGTTGTTGCAATCTACCCGAAAGTCCAATGGCAAAACCCCTCATTCCCTGACACGATATGCGAGCATCAGGTCGAAATGAAGCAACCAGTTCCCCGAACAGCTAGGTTCCGCGTCGCAGCAAAGCTCTCGTTTCGCGGTGATCCTCACCTCCTTCGAGAAGCCCACAACTACCTCAAGTTCCCCGCTCATTTTTTTCAGCACTGGACTGGGTATAACGTCATACCACCCCTCCACGATCCTACGCCCGTCGGCGCACTCGTACCACAGTTCTTTGGGTACTACGTGCCGGACGCCCCATCCGATGACGAGTACTCTAGCCCCATCTTACTAGTCGAGCACTGTGGCGAACCGATCAGCGTCAACACGCTGTCGATCGACGAGCAACACGAGTGCGCTGCCCTCCTGTTCCGCTTCCATTGCGCGGGGTGGCTCCACGAGTCGTTTGCTGAGCGCAATATTCTCAAGCGGCGCGGGCATCCGACGTGCAATCCTCTGGAACAGTGTCGATGCGAGATGCCCCATCAACTACAACCGTATAGTTTTCGGCTGATCGACTTCGGTCGGTCGGTGGAGTACGCGGACCCGTCCAGGCGTGCAGTCGAAGAGAGCTCTGGAAAGAAGCTTTTTGGCATTCTTTGATTCGTGGGCCGGATATCGCGTTGAGCGTTCTAAAGGCACCTTAGAAATGACATGTATATTATGAATTGCTCGCACATAGGCGGCTCGTATTTGATACATATCTGACATCTCGCGTTATTCAGATGAATCGCCTTACCGATTGATTCCAATCCAGCGAAATAAAGGCACGCCATCGACGTGTTGAGTTCTTAAGGCCCCGGTTCATTGACTGGGGCACTCGGGGTCATAATCACAGGTTGCTGAACCCCTCCGAGAAACTTCAAGCTTGAGTATTTACAAGTAACAATCGATTGATACAAGCTGACACCATTAAGGCCATGATGCAGTTTTTCAAGTTGCCGATCATGATCTGACAGGAATTTTCACTAAGACGATTTATGTAACATTTTGTTTCTCGGAGAAGTGATCACACCGGACAATCCACTTGAACCTAAAAATTCGCACATTGGCTTTGGTGTAGTCTTTGGGATACATATCGACGCGAACCACCGAAAACTAACAATTCTGTTCACAAAATCAACTACAATAGCGGAAAAAGTCCAGCACCCGTCAGTGAAAAAATTGGGTGAGGGAAAATGCGTCAAAGTACTAGAACTGCACCGAATATCACAACGGGTTCGTCAACATCACTTCCGCAAGATAGGCCATCCTCTCAGCACGATATGTATCCTTCGTCAGCGCCAGTGGGACTGGTCCATCCAGAAATTCCAGCATCTCCTGATCGGTCCCATCATACTGAGGCCAGTACAACTCTGTCCTCTTCCCGACGTTTGGATCAAGATTCGCGACGAAACGGACGAGGTACGAGGTCATGTCCCCACCGCCGTACATGTTAAGCAAATCTGATGCGTGAAACTGACCCAAAAACGGTTTATAGCAGAATGACCACAAGAAGTCATCGACGACTTACAGATCCGAGAATGGGAACATGTTTCAGCCGTTTACTCACTGTTGGAAGAAGATAGAAAAACCGATAAATGATCATGATACACCCTTTAAAAGCTCAGCAACTTACGATATGTCCAGGAATTCTGCTTCCCAGCTCGATTACGCAACAAGAATCGTCTTTCGGCTTGAAAGACGACATCCCCCTGGAATGCAGCCAGTCTCTTAAACTGTGGCGTGAGCTGGTTGAGATAACCTGTCTCGAATGGCGATCCTCTCGCGGGATCCGACGGATAATACATCATGATTCGTCTGATTGTGTCCTCCGAAGCGTTGGGAAGATAGTTTGATTTGATGTATCCTGCAAATTCTGCATCCGTCCTATGTAACAGGAATTCACGACGTTGCATCGTCATGAATTTATGGCACCTACGTGACGTTACGGCTCCCTAACGAGAAGAGAGTTCCCTCGTCATCACAACTCCCTATGGATCCAACGTCCGTTTAGAAGAGACGACGAGTCTACCGATGACATACCGGTGATGAACGGGATGTCGGCGAAAACTCCTTGTTGAACTAAAACCTGCGGGTTTGCGGTCAAGAAGACGCCATCCACACGGGGTAGCCATGCCAAGTGCAGCGACTTTGAGCGCCATATACACCAAGAACATCCAGTACGTTAGTAGCCATTTCGTCCGAATTCTCATACGACCAGAAGCGTACCTGATACGAAAACGAACTTGGGGACTGGTCCACCGCTTTCAATAATGTCTCATACGGTACCTCGCGTAAACACTGTAGCGTGTCCGTCGCGTATGAACACCCAGTATCGGCAACGAGCGCATCATAATAAGGCTGTCCGTGGGTAATATCGCCTACGGGAATGAACGAACCACTCTCCATGAACGCTGCTCGGAAGAGACCTTCCGGGTCTCCTCCGTTCGTTATCATTTGCAACGTGACAGAAATGGCGCCTGCGCTCTGGCCCCAGCTGTGTGTTGCATAGCAGTATCGTTTTCAGCATGACAGAAAGCATACTGCAAGAGGACGGATTTACATGGCGACTTTGGTAGGATCACCTCCAAACGCGCTGATATATCTCTGGACCCATCTGAGAGCAAGGCGTTCTAGTTCAGAGTCGTCAGGATGCATGAAATAGAGTACAAGATAGAATAATGCGTACGATCTTGAAGGCCAAGATTTCCGACGCCAGCATCCTTGACTTCTTGGCTCGCAAGGAATCCAAACGCTGAATCCAGCACAACCGGTAAGCGATATGGAAAGTGAATCGACCCTCGAACACGCTCACTCACCGTTCGTACTTTGTATCGCGATTCCGCAGATTGGTCACCGCGATAAGCATGAAATCGACATGAGTTCTCACCGGTAATTCATACTGACATATACAAGAGGCTCGCCCAGCGAGATACCTTTGCTTACAATCACCCCGCCATCGTAACTGCAATAAGACGATGTATCAGGACGATCTTGCACTTAATATGGAATACTAGAACGTGCCCTTTGGTACCCCCAAACTCGAATGCTCCGCCGAAGATCCACTGTTCCAGAGACTACTGAGAAAGAGCGGGAAGTACGAACGATGGTCGTGAATCACTCACCACCACAACGGGTAACTTGGAGGTAGGATTCACGCCGGCAGGGGTAATCACGTTCAACGTCAGGCCTACTCCCCGATTATCCGTCAGCTTCAAGCCAGGGTATGAACGAAATATAACAGTCACATACGCACAATCTTCTGAAGAAGGCTGGAGGACGTTGTCGACTAGATTGGTCAAGTAATTTATCGTCTCTCCGGGGAGACCAGAAAGTAACGGTAAATTATTGTCTTGTTGAGGACATGCAGGACCGTACGCCGTTGCAGAAAAACTGGCATTATACGGGGGAAGCTCCTGTGGCAGCCGGAAGCGAAGATCGCCCGTCCTATGACATGAAAAGCTTAGTCGGCTAATCTAGTGAGTTTGGCACGATTAACACACGGAGGTTGTGCAAACGGAATACCGAGATATCGATCGGTAAGTCCCAAGGTGACTCCCATCACCGTTGCACCATCGAGGGTGACTGTTGGCGCTGCATGAACCTGTCTGACATGGCCAAAGATGGCCAGGAGAACTGAAAGCAATGTTGCTTTCAGCATGATAGAACCTGAATGACACCTTGAGCGGCGTGACGGTATTCACAACGTAAAGACTAAGTGGAAGCAATGAGAGGTCAGCGCAACTTGAAACGCTGATACGACCTCGTTTATATGCTGCTGAGGAAGCCATGCTAAAGGTGGACCGGCAATTACGGGACTTGATGTAAAGTGTGAAACTGTTCGCTTCAGGGGTCTTGTCCCGAGTAACCTGTTTCAAACTCGGAATCCCATCGGACTCGGATATACCAGATACTATTTACTGACCAGTGAAAAACAAGTTCATTGCACTGTTTACTTGGTCGCGGAGCGTCAATGCAAAGCCTGCATAGGAGAGTATGGGCCATCCCTACCAGCGTCTCACTGTCAGGACTCATCAAGAAGTTAGCTCACTCATGTATTCATAACCGGGCAACGTTCGTAAATGCACAGCCACGGAGCGGGGCGCAGGAGTCAAAGTCACTCGTGAATCGTGTCAGCGTTTGGCAGCAGTTGGTAGGATTAAGGCGGAACCAGTGTGTGCAGCAGATAAGAGAACCGGATGTGCATAGTTTGCGTGCGAGGAAGAACAATATTGTGCTTTCAAGGTGCGGTATTTGCCCAACGACCGAGTCTAGAAGCTTGCTAGTACACGAGAGTGCACCAGAAATCTATAGAATCACGCCGCTCAGCCAAACTAGCGTCGTGGCCGAAACAGCACTTACTGAGTGAACCATGCTATGACGTTATTGCTTCCGAATAGATCATTACCTTGCTCCTCATTTCCTGCGCAGACTCCCCACTTTGGTATGTGAGACATGTCAAGGCAAAGCCTTGCCTAATGATCCAGTCCTTGTGGTGACAGCTGGCTGCCATTGAGCACTGAGTATTGAGTTTCAAGCAACTGGGACACCATGACCTACGCCGCCCGCACGTCACCACCACGGCTGGATCCGAGACCATTGTCCGTCTAAAAAAAACTGCCAAATATGGATGAATTTTCCGCATGGAGTTGGTCCCCGCCAATATATGTAGTGTCAGAAACCCTTGTTGGATGTAAGGTCTCCTTGCCCAGGACCTTCTTGATTCGAAGTACGAAGGGTTTATTCCCAGAGTCCAACACCACGGAAAACAGTAGCCTGAGCATAGCGAGGTATCACCCAACGTATCTGAATCTGATAAGGACTATCATCCCAGCTGGTCCCGCATGTCATCTAGCACGAAATAGTAGGGTAAACGATCCGCTAGGCATGCACATGTACGACATTTTGGGAATCAGGAACGCACCAACGCTCTCGTCCCAACAGGTAGTAGCAGGGCTATGACCTTCCTTGATCTACCCAAACACGTCGCGTTCTGGTGAATTCAATGGCACGACCACCCTCTCTGAAACGTCGTCCGTATCTGTATCGCTCCATGCATCCGCATCCGTATTCTCCTCCGTACTACGCATCACCCTTAACGGCGCGAGCGGTCGCCGAAGATCGACTTACGGTCTATTTCTAGCTTTGACGTAGGAAGATGGCACGTAGGTCGAGACGCTAAACACGTCTCCCAGCAAGCCATCGCGAACGTGGTCGTTTTCCCGATCTTTAGATCCCCTGGATCGTATTCCCCCACTGCCTCGCCGCTCATGCAAGACCTTGATCTCGTGAAGATGTGCCGTTCGTGCTCAGAGTCTGGCGGAACACCCGTGAGGGTGGCTTGATGTCGAAGATGAGTGCGATCGTGCAATAGATTCCACTTCCGCCCGAGGAAGGGTATGAGGGTTGACCAGCATGAAGGAGCGGGTTTTTGTAGGTGTGCGAAAGGCTGAAGACACGTGGGTGCGCTTGTGCGAGGATGACGATGCGATTGGAATGAGCCATTTAAAGGCGCTTGCTGTTTGATGGCCGTGGGGATGTCATTCGCGTGTCGAGCCATGCAATATTGGATGGTGCGCAGAAGGAGCACCGCGCGTGAGTTCAATAAATACTAGCACTGCTAGCAACAGACGGAGTTGAGCAATACTGAGTCCCTTCTCAATTACGACCTGCGCTGCTTCAGTGGTATGACATCCAGAAATAACATATAATTCACCTCGTCTAAGAGACAGTTGACCCGAGAAAATAGCTCGCCGTGTTCGAGTTCCTGGGCCAAACGCAACCTTTGCCGCTCTCACTTATGAACCGTACGTTGGTATATTTGTGCTTGCGTTCGACTCTGTCAGGTGCACGGGTGAACGACTGGCAGGTTTCAAGGTCGGGACACTTACAACGCTTTCAAGTCTTTCAACTTCCTCGTTGAGCTTCCGTAGTACCTCTCGCACACCGACTGTTTGCTCTTCCACATACCGTGCGTACAACGTATGATTTGCCTCAAGGGTGGTCAACCGATTCATGATCGTCCGAGAAATGGACTCTCCACTCATTGTTGGGGAGATGGTGGGTGGGACGGAGGTTGCTGTAAGGGAGGTGTTGGGGAGTTACTTGGCTG
>JBBPTU010000974.1:0-15872 GCA_038094295.1 Tylopilus aff. beelii | reverse complement strand
CATATGTCAGAAAACAAAAAAGCGCACACCACCTCATCCACCAGATAGATCCCTTGACAAATTAGATACCCAGTTCACTATTGTATACATTAACAGTGTCCCAAAGCCTGGACTGTGGGAACTAACCGCTTAATCTGTACCTCCTACCCCTAATTCCCAAAAAAGCGATTCACCCCTGTGGTAGACAGGCATCCAAAATTGATACACATGTACCTAGTATATATACCTACATGCCTGTGAATTATCAGACTGTTAGGGCCCTCCTTTAGCATCCAGTGATTAAATATGTATGATTTCACTATATACTCTGGAGCGATCAACCATTTGTTTAATCTTCAGGGCAACTGTCCTCATGTAACGGATAATACGAGTAGTGAATACATCGACCACACCGACGTAGTAGTAACAGCGTAGTGATTAGTAAGAATTACTTTTTTAGACAATTACTATCACCTTCATCGCGTTATTGCAGACCCATCTCATCAGTCGTGCTCGTCGCAGACTCCTCTCTTAGTCGCGTTAGTCGCAGACTCCCCCACCTAGTCGCGTTCGTCGCAGACTTCCCTCGCTGTCGCGCTCGCCGCAGATGCACTCGCTCGTCCTACGTGACTCGCTCACACTTCAAGACGACTCCGTTGGGCTCTACGCCCTTATCCCTCCAGCGACGGGTTTCACTCGCACTCTTAGTTCTATCGTCGATGGGCTACGCTCGCGACTTCTCGACTCAGCCCCTACACGTTCCCAAGAACCGTTACAAAGGTGGACAAATCCGGACTCGTGCATCCTGAGTCCGGACATAGAAACTCCAAATCGTAACCTAGAGAAAGACATGGGTACCAAGTACCCACCATGGGTCATGGGTATGGGTAACCAGGGGTATGGGTATGGGTTGCTATCAGACTACCCACATACCCATGGTACCCATACCCACAACCCACACCTTACCCATGGCCATCCGTGGGAAAATTAATGAGTATGGCTTTAGTATACTATACCAATTTATTTGTTCAACATTTGATATTTACCCTTATTCATTAGCTATTGTAAAGTATACCCTTGGGTTAACCCACCATGGGTATGTACCCACAGTACCCATTCAAGTATCCATGGAAATTGGTACCCATGGGTCCATGGGTATGGGTAACCTGTGGGTATGGGTATGGGTTGGAGTGCTGGTACCCATGGGTTTACCCATGTCTTTCCCTATCGTAACCTCATTAAGAAAATTTCCGTATGCCCACTGGGCAAGAATCATCACTACCCCCGTCTCGCACCACGTCGTCTCCCCTCCTCGTCGACAGACTCAACCTTAGTCCTACGAGCCCCAGTCAGTTTACTTTCCCGGGAGCCTTCGCTCACAACCAACAATCCAACTCCCCGCGCGAATCTGGATCGATGGATAGACTGTCTAGTGAAGGCCACGTAGCCTCACAGCTCGGGCTAGCGTCCTCGTTCGGGTCGGCTGCCCGCTACGAAGAGCTCATCAGACTCTACCGGGAGGGAGACGACTCAGAACTACTAGCCATAGAATTCCTAGTACAGACCTATTCCCAGAAGGAGGAGCTCGAGCCTGCAGATATAGAAGACTGCGGAGTCCAGCTCGGTAGCGCCAGGCCCCGCTATTGATTGGCGTCGAGCTTCGCGAATGAACTGTGGCCCGCGGTTGAACGCATTCAGCAACACCTGGTCGACTTCAGCTCGCTTATCGACAGGCGCGACGTTTTTGTCCTAGACCCCCATGGTCGTCTACGTCGGATGCTATCAGGATCCAACGAACTCGTCACACTGACGGCGCCCTGGAAGTTGCTGAGTAGAAGAATCGCGAGAGTCCCAGTGATTCTCCGCAAATATGACCTTGAATATCAGGGTGTTAGTGCACCTTTGCCAGCTACTACGAACCAAGAACTCTACGACCCTCTCCCTTCTCCTGCTTCGGAAGGTGCTCAGATCGCGCAGATGCTTCGCAACATTCCTTACATGGCGGAAGGATTATCCGAGAGGCAGAAGAGAAATTTGGATAAGGGCAGGAGCCTGCGAGAGGTCTGGAATGTACCAGCACGCATTACATCGGTTTTTCCCCCTCATATTCCGGAAACCCAACCCCTCGTCATCGGGTATGATCAAGTCAGGAACGTGATCAAACGATCGCGTACTCCAGATTTCCCAACGGCCAACGTACCAGTGGACGATGTCGAAGCCAACCTCGCCGAGCACCAAGAAGCGATAGTAACGGGAAGACCTCCTACCCCATACTTCAATGCCACGCCCGCAAGGACTCCGTCACTGCGCTTCCCGCGATCTACCCTACCAACAATCCACTCGCCCGAAATTCAAACGACCTTCAAAGCAAACACTTTGCAAGGACTGGCTTCGATACGACTGGGAGCAACTAGACCCTCAATGATGGGGGGCGACCCGAATCCACCTGAACGCTCGGAGCACAGCGGAACTCCTAGGACCACGCTACCATCCATCTCGCTCCATCAAGCGGCACCACGAACGGTCAGATGGGGTGAGGAGTCCATTTTGCGCCCCAACCTTGTCGATCAACGCGCCATTGCTGCGCCAATGTTGGATGGCGAAGGATCCCGTGCAGATAAGAGGAAAGGGAAGGAAAGGGAACCACAAGATCACCCAGCTCCTGCGAGCTCTCACAAGGCCACGACCTCTCAAAAGGAACACCGCCAGCGGGGAAAATGAGGAGGATTCAAAAGGGAAGCTCCCCCTCATCTTCCGTCGGCCTCTAGACCTTTTCTGAGCACGGGAGGAGGCAATGACCCTTCCTCAAGCTCGAACGCATCCTCGGACTCAGAGACGGATGCTCCATCGGCGCGAAATGGTCCGCTGAGACCTCCGACTGGTCCACGAAGGCTACCTCCCGTTGGACCTGATAATTCGGGTAACCAAGGATCTTACGCCTATGGATTGGCAAAGTTAACAATTAAAACGGAGGTGAAGACCAGCCAGATCCCGTCCTGGGATGGCGATCGCAACACGGCCATCGTCTACTTTGCAAAGTTACAGGAACTAGCTGAAATGGGAGGCGACATGCCCCAGGCCGTGTCGTTTTGGGCCGCATCTCGTTTCAAAGAGGACTCGTCCATAGCGAAATGGCATCTAGCCCTACCACCATACATTAAGGTGCAAATGAAACGAAGTTGCAGCGCGTTCATAGAGACTATCTGCACGTACTACCTAGGGGATTCATGGGTCCAACAAGTCAATCAGGACTTCGTGCAACAAGCCTTTAGACAGAAGGGACATGCCTCCGAATCGCCAGAAGATTTCGTGGCAAGGAGGGCAGTCCTCTCTTGTTTGTTGAATTTCGCAGTCCCTGGCTCGGAACACGAAGCCAGCTTAATTCTCAAGAATGCGCCAATCGCATGGCGCACCGTTCTCGCTGTTGATTCCATTAAGGACACTGCCACCTTACAGCTCAGAGTCACGGAGCACAAGGAGGCATTGGCCTATTGCACGACCAGCGGAACCGCTAACAGACAGTATGCTACTGTTGAGGAATTACAAGCAGTTAGAAATGCCTTGTCGAGACTAGGGGTCCGTACTACACTACAACAAAGAGGCTACTACTCCGCACCACGTCCCCCAGTCACGATGTCAGTCTCCGCAAATGTAGCTGAAGCTCTGCCGGAGGACGAGGAGCAAGAGCTAGAGGTACTCACTAAGGACGACGAGGAGACCGAGCTCCATGATCATGCGGGAGCCATTCCAAGCAATCACGATGTCATGATTAGTGAAGCCTTCGCCATCCTTAGGCAAACCCAACCGAACATCCCGAAAGCGGGATATCCATTTAAAAAACAGGACCAAGTAGTCACGATGTTAGAAAGGAAACCACGCTGGCCATGTCGAGCATGTGGGAGCGAAAACCATTGGGACAAAGAATGTCCGCACTATCACCTGTTCACGCAGCTGCGGAACAAGTCAGCAAAGACGATCTATAAAGAGTCAGATAGACCACCGGATATCGAAAAGGTGTATAGTAGCGCCTACAATGCCCTAGTAATCCAAGCTGTCTCGGACCTGTATCCTGCACGTGTGGTGGAAGTCGACCTAGTAACCAAGGAGATCCTCCAGGTTAGAGGTGCGATGGAAACAAGTTGGGGTTCCCTCACTCAAAATCAGAACCACAAACGTGTAACAATGGAAGAGGTCGAAGATGAGCACTGGGAGTTGTACCGGTCAATCCCTAAAGCAGCAGAAGGGATGCTACTGGAGGAAAACTCTCCCTCCCCTCCTCTAGCTCACACGAAAACGATCAAACTAGCTCCCCAATGTGTCCGACCAGGAGGAAGGTCTGCTGAAGGTGTTTCTGTGATCTCCACTAGAGGCACCATTGCATCAAAAGACCAACCTACTATCGACCTCCGACTGGACTCGGGAGCTGATGTCACTCTAATCAGTGAAGACCTCTATTACTCACTAAAGAACCCACCAAAGCTTCGAAGAGGGATGAAGCTGCAACTATACCAGCTGACAGACTCGAACACGGAGCTCAAAGGTTACATACGTCTTCCTGTCTTTATGACAACTCAAAGAGGAGAGGTACTTGAAACCTTCGCAGAAGCCTATGTCGTACCACGAATGACAGTCCCGATACTACTCGGAGAGGACTACCAGCAAGCCTATGAACTCACGGTCTCGAGACATCTTGAGAAAGGAATTACGATCCAGTTTGGTGGAACATCTCACGTCGTAGATGCAGCTCCTGTACAAAGGACAGCTGACTCGAAACTGCTCTGTCCTAGCGTATATCAGATCGCTTCGTTCGTCAGATCCAAGCTCCACCGTATTAACAAACGGAAAAGAAGGGAAAAAAGGAGAAAAGAGGACAGGGAAAAGCGAACCATCCGAGTGGCTAAGGATGTCCACATAAAACCAGGACATACCTACAATGTTGAGGTCGAAGGTTCCTTGCTTGAATCCCCAGAGTGGTTCCTCGAACGTTCACTACTCCCAGCACTTGACGATGGTCTTTTTGCAACGCCAAATGTTCTTTTCGCTACGAATGACCCCAAAGTTCCAGTGGCCAACCTTTCAACACGAGCGAGAACCCTACGGAAGGGCGACATCTTAGGGTTGATAGCTAGGCCAGACGAAATATTTGACCACCCACGGGACCTTAAAGACCTCGAACAGAAAATGGAGGAGTCAGCTCGTTATAGCTTGATCGTCAATGCACTGCACACTACATCAGACATGCAGGAGTCAGAACAAACAAAGGTTGAAGAGGAGCCAGTGGGACCAAAGAGAGCTGAAGCCCCACCTGAGGAAATATATGACTTGGTTGATTTGGAGAAACTTGTTGATGTCGGGACATTACCAGAGCATCTGAAAGAAGAAGCTTGGGCTATGTTCTGTCAGCGAATTTGCGCCTTCGGGTTTGACGGGAGACTGGGAAGCTATCCTGCAAGAGTGCACATTCGGACTCAGGAAGGACAGCAACCAATTGCTGTCCCAATGTATGGCGCTTCCCCAGAAAAAAGGCTAATAATCGAGAAACAACTAGAGACATGGTTCCAACAGGACGTCATTGAACCATCCATTAGTCCATGGAGTGCACCGGTAGTCATAGCCTACCGAAATGGCAAGCCCAGATTTTGCGTTGACTATCGAAAGCTCAATGCAGTCACTACACGAGACGAGTTTCCCATACCGAGACAAAGCGAGATATTGGCTTCCCTTTCGGGAGCCAAGGTATTATCCTCACTTGATGCACTGTCGGGATTCACCCAACTAGAAATGGCGAGTGAAGATGCGGAAAAAACAGCATTCCGTACGCATAAAGGGCTATTCCAGTTCAAAAGAATGCCATTTGGACTTACGAATGGCCCACCAATCTTTCAACGGATCATGCAATCAGTGCTATCACCTTATCTGTGGCTATTTTGTCTAGTCTACATAGATGACATTGTGGTCTACTCGGCATCCTACAAAGAACACATAAGTCACCTCGACAAGATTCTCGCAGCCATCGAGAAAGCTGGTATCACCCTTTCCCCCACCAAATGCCATTTTTTCTACCCCTCAATCATTTTGCTGGGTCACAAAGTGTCACGACTAGGGTTATCCACACACGAAGAAAAGGTTAAGGCAGTAATGAATCTCGAACGACCAACCAAGGTGTCACAACTGCAAACCTTCCTAGGAATGCTTGTCTATTTCTCGGCATTTATTCCACACTACGCTTCGATCTGCTCCCCATTATTCCAACTCCTTCGGAAAGGAGCTAAGTGGATATGGACAGATGAACAAGAGAAAGCATTCAAGGAAGGGAAGATCTCACTCGCATCAGCTCCCATTTTAGCACACCCTGAACAAGGTTGACCATACCGCTTATATACGGATGCATCCGACAACGCTTTAGGCTGTGCACTACAGCAGGTCCAGCTGACTCTTGTAGGAGATCTGAAAGGAACTAAGATCTACGAGAAAATCAGAGTAGAATTTGAGGCAGGACGAAGTCCCCCGAAATTGGTCAACCAGATATCTTCCCAACACGACACAGAGGAACCCAAATCACAGAGCTGGGGAGTTACGCTGGACAAATCAATAGTAGCTGTGGAGCGAGTGATAGCTTACTGGTCCAGAACATTCAAAGATGCGGAACAACGTTATTCCACCACCGAGAGAGAAGCCCTAGCAGCAAAGGAAGGTCTAGTCAAATTCCTGCCATTCATAGAAGGCGAGAAGGTTGCCTTGATAACAGATCACGCTGCCCTCCAGTGGGCGAAAACCTACGAAAACTCCAACCGGAGACTAGCAGCTTGGAATACTATCTACTCAGCCTTTGCACCCAACCTAGAAATAGTCAACCACCCTGGTAGGGCTCACTCTAACGTGGATCCTGTTACGGGCTGGGAGGAGATCGAGAGACGATACACTGAGTTGCATTGTACTATCGATCGCGCTACTGAGGCCTTCGTCCAAGCAGGTCTCCTTAGCTCCTCTGACTGGGACTTGTACCTCGTGTATCCCATGGGGGATTCGAATGTGGGAAGCCCAACCACGGAGTAGCTGGGTACCTATTTCTCTTGCATCGCTTTCCGTCCCATTTTTGGTTCGATCTGATCTTATCTTGTACACTGCAATACGGACTCTTTAGAAGCGTCCACTGCCTTCCGCAGTCCGCAGTATGTCTTCTCTTCTTATCTCTTCATCTCCGCTCGCATTGCCTACGGATGGAGCTTGTAGTTAGTACCTTTTTGGACGCTCCACCTCCCCCTGCCAATTCTCCTTGTATTGGCAGTAGTTTCCCATCCCCTCCATAGTTACGTATAAAAGCGCCACTATCAGCGCCCATGTACTCTAGTTAGATCTACGCAATCCATAGCGTAACTTACTCACGCCGCTCGAGTGAGCGAGAACCCATCCTGGCTCGAAATCGCCATACTTGCGTCATTGTCGCCTTGACCTTTACCTACTCATTACGAATCCTCGCACTTGCGCTCGCCCTCATAATTGGCGAAGTAGTAAACCGCTACCGCGTTAACAGATCCACTCTCGCAACTCCGGCAACACCTACCAGAACCATATTCCCCAGCACCAGAGAACGAACCGACACTGAATTTCACAAGTCAAGTCGACGAGGAACACCCATTCCGATCTCCGAAGGCGCAGACCGCCAGTTCTGTTGAATCCGCATGGACTACATTGGCATTAAAAGATTTTCTAGAAAAAAAAGGGACTTTAGCAGCGGAAACCTGATCCAAGTCAAAAGACAAGAACTCGAAACCTGGAAAGGACGAAGTGACACTGGTGACAAAAACCGCAAAGATCGAACTCGAAGCGATTGGTAAATCAGAGGAACCAGGTAATGCACCTGCACCTGAGTCCCTGCTGGAAGAGTCCTACACAGTGGGTTTGTCGCACCCACCATCTATGACGATCACGATGGACCCAAAGGAAGCGGAGAGTTGGGCCATGGCATATGTCAAGGATCAAGCCTTTTGGGGCAAGTACCAGACCTCATCAGACGACCGGGAGAACTGGACTGCATCACGTCACTACTTCAAAGATGCAGATGGTCTGCTATACTTTCGTGATGCGGATTTCCAACCGAAGCTATGCGTTCCATTAATCAAACGAGCTGAACTGCTCCGACTCACACATGAATCCCCATTCGAAACAGCACATGCAGGGCCCACGAAACTGTGGAATTACCTATCCACTAGATTCTACTGGCCTCGCATGGGCAAGGACATTAAAGATTTCTGCATGTCCTGCGACGTATGTCAAAAAATCAAGACTCGGAATTTCAACCGTTACGGAACACTGATCCCCAACCCAGTTCCCAAGCTGCCCTACGAGTCAATATCGATGGATTTTATAGTCAACCTACCAAAATCAGACGCGTTCAACGCTGTTTGGGTGGTAATTGATCGCTTCACCAAACATGCACAATTCGTACCGATTACTACAGGACTCACCGCAGCGGAATTCACAGACATTTTCGTACACACAGTCGCCAGTCGATTTGGTCTACCAGACTCCATCATCTCTGACCGAGATGCACGATGGACTTCGGAATTCTGGAAGCATGTATCAGCATCATTACATATCCGGCTAGCCATGTCGTCAGCGCACCATCTGCAACATGACGGACAAACTGAGGTATTAAACAGGAACTTAGAGACCATGCTACGAGCCTATACAGCTAACGCAAAAGCGTCATGGGCCAGTTGGATCCACCTCATGGAATTTGCCTACAATTCTACCCGACACTCATCCACTGGGTATACCCCCTTCCAGTTACTATACGGGTTTGAACCAAAGAGAGCAGTTGACTTCATAGGACGTACTCACGGTGATAGGAATGCCAGATCACCAGCAGCCCAAAACTTTTTAACCGAAATCGAGTGGCACCGTCAGATCGCGCGTCAAGTGATAGCCCATGCGCAGGAAAGACAAGCGGCGGCCTACAACAAGGGACGCAAGCCCTGTGAATTTCAACCAGGCGACCTGGTACTAGTAAACCCACACGAGCTGGAATGGTCAGAAGCTAAAGGGGAAGGCACCAAACTGGTCCAGCACTGGATAGGACCCTTTGAAGTTGTCGAGCAGATCAACCTGAAGACTTACCAATTACGTCTAGATGATCGCTACCCGGGCTCCCCAGTTTTCAACCTAGAACACCTGCACAAGTACATCTTATCACCGGAACAATTCGGAACCAGAACGTGAATGCCAGATACATGCTCCTCAACCCCATCCGAGAAAAAATGCCTCTTGAACCCGTACCACCACCATCCCCTCGTGGGAAAAAGCCCTCACCACCCAAACACGCCTGCTCTATTGACTCCCCATGCCCTGTCCGCCTCTCAGACATCGGGAGGACCTTCCACTCCCTACCCAAAGGTACCCTCCATGCCAGATTCATTCCCCCAGTCATCCCCCTCCCTGTCCTGCGGCAACTAGCCAAGGAACCCCCCACCTGGACCTGGGTGACGAAGGACGGCCCCAACAAGGGCAAGTCTTTCAAAGTCCCCACCATCCCAGTGACCGTGCGTCCTGGCCTCACCAAGGCGCAAGCCTGGTTTGTGCCAGTGTTCCACACCTTCAAAGCCCTCCTACACGCTCATGCCCTAGACCCTGAGACCGGCCAGGTTCTGCCGGCCTACGTCCGAATCTTCCAGAGCAATATGCTCATTCACCTCCGCTCCCAACTCAGCTCCCTCCCGCGCACGGACCAGGCCAAGCCTAACCCGAAACCTCCCCTCACACCGGGTGCTCAAACCAAACCTCCTCCAGCTCCAGCCCCTGAATCCCTCCAAAAGAAAGTTGAACTCCTCGAAAGCCGAGTAGCTGAACTCGAGAAGAAGCTGGAGCAGCTTTCATCCAAAGCCTGCAACTGCGGCTCCAACGGCTCCGACCAGGAGTCCCAGTCAAGCGGCCATTCCCTACCCGCCTCACTCCCTGATTCCCCCAGCACCGCCCCTACGGTGATCCCCTCACTCAACCCCCCCTCTCCGACGAGATCCACCACCTCCTCTGCGTCCTCATCCACATCATCAGTCCAAAGCCGCACCCCTCACCCCTCCGTAGACTGGCTCGACGACGTGCTCAGGGACCCACTGTGCCCAGCCTTCTTCACCGTGGTCGACTCTGGAATGGAACCCGTCTACCACCGCAGACTCCCGGATGATGTCCCACAGGTTGTGATGATCCAGTTCCGCGTAGGCCCTCCCTGGTATGCAGGGATCGACTACAACGGCGACCTCTGCCTCGCCCCCTCCTGCGAGGGCAACCTTATTGACATTGCTTTCACAGTACTGTACGCATCACCCAACCACCCCATACGCCACCCAGCTTAGCAGGGCCCTCTCTCTTGTCGCCCCGCCCCCACTCCGCCCTAACCCCTCACCGAAGGGCCAACCTGAACCGCCCCATATTGCCAGTCGAGATTAGGATAGGTACTCAGTACCAGGAGTTGTTAGCCGTGGTGGCGGAGGAAGTGAGCCCCCCGTGTTGTCTCTTTTACAGGTCACCTCAAGACACCGGTTCAACTTCCTTAATACCCGCCAACCTGCATTCCCCTTTCCTACTCTACCTCACCCAGCCTGGGCTGGGTGCTGGTAAATCCATAGTTACGTTTAGGCACACCCGCACACGTTAGTTAGCACCACGTCTGTATTGTCCTACATAGGGTACTGTACCCCACCTGGACAGTAATGGATTTAAAAAAAAAAAAAAAAACCCCATCCGAAGAATACGAACTAGAGAAGATCGTAGCACATAGACAAGGCCCACGGAAGAAGACACAGTACCTAGTGCGCTGGAAGAATACCACTCCTATGCAAGATACCTGGCAGACAGAACGCGATTTATGCAATGCTGCAGAACTATTGCGCGCCTACAAGCGAGCGGCGAAGTTGTGATATGCCAACAGAGCGAACAGCCTCAACCTCCGGTACTTAAATCACCTGCAAATTCAATTCCAAGCTGCAGTGAACGAGTCCCTCGACGCTGCCAAACTAGACCTCGATCGGGTCCCACCCGTCGCACCACAGCCAAAACATGCCTCGCACCATCACCCACGTACCCGGACCTCCGAAACGAACCCCTTCCCTATTAGACCGTCTCTCGGACACACCCTCCCCAACGACCATCATAGATATTAAAACCCCATACCATCGTCGCAGTATCCTTCAGAAGAAATCCTCCACCAGAGAACTCATTCGTCGAATTCAAGGAGTCGCTAGCACCGACATACCCCCAGTTACAGCAGCAACTAACATGCCAACGTCAACAGGCAACCTGCGAGAGTCGCCGCTACCGGCTGAATCACAACAGGGATACTACGACGCCGCTCTCAAAAAGGACATCGAGAGCAACGACTGGGTAGAAAAGGCGCTACTACACTGGAATGGCTCACCCATCCCTCAGAACATAAGTTGGAACAATGAGCTACGTACAGGAGGTGTCCTGAGGATAGATCTGGGACAGGAAGTGCGACTCCGCCTATGGGTCATGCGCCGTCCAACCATTACCGTGTTTGAGCTGCTATCACAACTCCTTTGCGCCGGCGCACGTTTCCGAGTAATGATCCACGACGGAGAAACCTCCCCCTTCCGCACCGCCGACTCCTCTATAGCTCATGCTACCCTCTACAGCGGGTACTATAGGGAACAGCCACTACAGCCCGAGTCAAACGCCCATGAATTCTTCCAGATATGGGTTACATGGATAACAGATATCCTAACCCGTCCTCACGCAAGAGCCTACCTGTTCGAAGGAGGACTGCTCTGGCGTATCGCGCTTGAGTTCGGACCGCGCAACCTCATACAGAAAGCAACTTCCAGCCCTTCTGAGGCAGTCGGATCATACGGTGTCGGACGAAGGGATGTTGACCTGCAACTCATCAGCGACAACTTTTCTCCATACAAACTGGAAGTTATACTGGGAAGGACGGCGGGACGAGCAGATAAATGGTGGATTCCGAAACCAGACATATGGGAGGCTCATCACCCAGCTTGGACAGGAATCTGGAACGACGAACAGGAAACCACATTTCAAAGTATGCTGCGAAACATGCAGAACGGGAAGCACCAACCTCATACCGACGCTGCATGGGCATGCGAATTAGCACGTATACCGTGCCCTAGGTTGGCGCTTGTCTGGATTCCTATGCAACGCATTTGGAACCATTTGAAGGATCAGCAACAACGGCTCTGGGACGCTCTTAACTTGTCAGCACTAGAAAGAGCATTACCACGATGACAAGCAGCCGAAGTCTTCAGGGGGGCTCTGTAACGGATAATACGAGTAGTGAATACATCGACCGCACCGACGTAGTAGTAACAGCGTAGTGATTAGTAAGAATTACTTTTTTAGACAATTACTATCACCTTCGTCGTGTTATCGCAGACCCATCTCATCAGTCGCGCTCGTCGCAGACTCCTCTCTTAGTCGCATTAGTCACAGACTCCCCCACCTAGTTGCGTTCGTCGCAGACTTCCCTCGCTGTCGCGCTCGCCGCAGACGCACTCGCTCGTCCTATGTGACTCGCTCACGCTTCAAGACGACTCCGTTGGGCTCTATGCCCTTATCCCTCCAGCGATGGGTTTCACTCGCGCTCTTAGTTCTATCGTCGACAGGCTACGCTCGCGACTTCTCGACTCAGCCCCTACATGTTCCCAAGAACCGTTACACCTCACCTGTATAATGTATTCCTGGACCCGTAGGGGACAGGTTTCCAGATGAGAGATATGTCAAAATGGCAGAAAAGTGACAGTCATGGGAAAACACTGCCTTCATGCTGTGTGCCGTCTGGTCTTGGCCTTGTCTGTCGGTGCTTTCAACCTTATGCTTTCGTTCCTTCTGCGACTGTTTCCCTTTCTTTAATCGAACAATGGAGCAGGTCACTGGTCAAGCAGACCCTGGTCGCATGGATGTTACACTGGCCATCTCTGAAAGTCAATGGTCGATGTCTGACGATTATCGGACAAATGGCATGATACCCGTGCGTTTGCTCGTGGATGCGTTCGACTATGTGGGGCCATATGCTGTTCTTGATACTGATCATGTTCATCAGAATTGTCACCATGGTTTATTTGTTCGCTTTGAGTCTGTTGATTTGCTGTTATACGGTTTTCCTCACCTAAAGCTCGACGACCTGCATGGTATTGCCGTGCTACTGGCTGTTCCTTTGCGCAATGGCTGGTCAAAGGCAAGGGTCATACAGGAGATCTTTAATGTCGGCTCCTCTCGCTTCCAGGACTGGCTTTCTAGGCATGCTTTCCTGTTTCACGAACAGGTGTGGTTATGGTCTTCCCGTTTATGCAGGGTTGCTGGTCCTACCCCTAGTGGCCCTCCAAGTCCCCCTGTGTACTCCTTGGTTGATGGTACCCCACATAGTGATGGTCTCTTCATAATGTCTGCTAAACTGCAAAGTGAATTCCGGATGTGCTCTGGGGATGGTTCCGTTCGGGTGTCTTTCTCGTTGCCAGTTTTGTTGCGCCTGCTCCCTGCCCCTTTACTAGATGTGGAGGTGATCATGATGCAACACAACATTGCTTGTTCCAGCACCACAACTTCTGATATGAAGCTGCAGTTACTGGTGGACCATCTTTGTCCTGTTGGTGGTAATTGCTGTAATGTCTTTTCCTTTCAGCAGGTATCCTGGGACAACCATGCTGGCTTGTTTGGAGCAGGTGCTCGGTCACAGGATACTGGCTTGGCGTTCCTCGACACTGGTGATCTTTTTCCCCTGTTGGCGGACAGTAATTTGAAATACATGATAGTCAGAGAGTGACAGGAATGCATGGGTGTGCCTGCTCAGCAGTGAAAGCCTTGTGCCATCTGTGCTCAGTGTTTCAAGCATTCTGGGTTGTGTACTGTGAATTCGTGTGACATCGACTTGACTTTGTTACGAAATCCTACACTCCCTGATTCCATGTACGTTCGACATCCTCTACTGCTCAATCATCATGATTGCTTACATGGGTAGCAGTACCTTGTGTTTCCGACATGGACTATGCTTGATTTACTCTCATTTTCACTGGGCTTGTCGCGCGGGAAAATTCAATACGAAGATCAGTTCACCTCTGGTTGGGAATAGCACCTCAACACCTGCTCAGAATTCGTCGGTAACGATACTAATCAGCTTGGATGTAAGGGAAGAAAGTTCTCTGAGCTGTCCAATTGTGAAATTTTGATCTTTCGGAAATCAGCATTTTCCGAAATTCTGTTTGTTCTTCTTCGGTCTACTCGGAACGTGTTCCCCTGTGTCGTCTGAGTCTATTGGCACTGTCTCTGATGAATTCCGAATGGGTACTGAGGAGATACAACTTGAAGCTGACTGAGCGTTGGCACATTATTTGACGAATTTTCCCATGTGACAAGTTCAGTGAAAATGAGAATAACTAGATTTTGATTTTTGAACCAGGTGTCGCCGTTGGCGACGGGAACCTTGCTGGCCGTGTCTATAGCTTCTGTTAGTAGTCGAGCATGCCAGTGAGTCACTATTTACTGCTATTTAGAATCCGAGCACGAAGTCAGAAAGCATACAAACCCGGAATGCCGTGTTCGGCAACGATCACGATCTCAACGAATCAGATTCTATATCCCGCCCTAAAAAAGGGTCACTGTTTGCAGCTATTTAGAATCCGAGCACGAAGTCAGAATGCATTTCACCATTGCTTCCAGCAAGGTAACTGTTGTGGTTGTGCATAGTAGATTTGTAGACATAATTACATAAAGCGAATAAAACCTCGGGTCCAGGGTTGCCCGGAGGGCCATGTTATATATACCAGCATACAACCAAGTTTGCAAAAGGCCGGCCGGAGAATTGAGTGCAGTGGAGCCAGAATGACATACAGAATGCATGGGAAAGAGATTGACAATCTTGGAGATTGACAAAAACATACCAGGAACACTACACTACAAGCCTTAGATTACACTAAAAACTAATGTACAATGGTCTATAGCTACTATGAGTGTATTCTAACCAGTGTGCCTAGTGGTATGTGGTGGTAAAGTAGTCAAAAAGCGAAATTGATTAGAGTACTTTCTAACTGCATTCACTGATGAACTTATTACTACCAGTACTGTTGTCAGTCTGTTACATCAATTTCGCTTTTTGACTACTTTATCACCACATATCACTAGGCACATATGCTTGATTACTTGTATAGTGATATCTAGTGACTGTACAATAGTTATTCTTGTGATCCAATGCTTGTAATGTTATGTTCTTGGTATGTTTTGTATAAATCTCCTATCATTTTCGCTTTTTTTTTCCACTTTACTATTGCTTTCTCAATACATACTACTAGGCACACAAGCTAGAATACATTACTAGTAGCTATAGATCATTGTATAGCAGTTTATATTGTAATCTAGAGCTTGTAGTGTAGTGTTCCTGGTATGTTTTTGTCAATCTCCAAGATTGTCGATCTCTTTCCCACGCATTCTGTATGTCATTCTGGCTCCCCTGCACTCAATTCTCCGGCGGACCTTTCGAAAACTCGGTTGTATGATGGTATATATACATTATACAGGTGAGGACAGTTGCCCTGAAGATTAAACAAATGGTTGATCGCTCCAGAGCATATAGTGAAATCATACATATTTAATCACTGGATGCTAAAGGAGGGCCCTAACAGTCTGATAATTCATAGGCATGTAGGTATATATACTAGGTACATGTGTATCAATTTTGGATGCCTGTCTACCACAGGGGTGAATCGCTTTTTTGGGAATTAGGGGTAGGAGGTACAGATTAAGTGGTTAGTTCCCACAGTCCAGGCTTTGGGACACTGTTAATGTATACAATAGTGAACTGGGTATCTAATTTGTCAAGGGATCTATCTGGTGGATGAGGTGGTGTGCGCTTTTTTGTTTTCTGACATATG
>JBBPTU010000973.1:0-15873 GCA_038094295.1 Tylopilus aff. beelii | reverse complement strand
GCCCTTGTCCTTGAAGTAGGGAATGACGTGTGCCCAGTCGGCAATGATGGCGACCGAGTCGGACGGGGTGACGAACGCACCCTTGCCATAGATCATGTTCCTATCTCCGTCCCCATCGCTCGCCGCGCCAAACTGGATCCCATTCCGCTCCACGACCTCGACGAGCGAATGCGCATACGTCAAGTTCGGATCGGGGTGTCCCCCACCAAAGTCCGGCAACGGTACGCAGTTCTGGATCGCCCCCTCGGGCAGACCGAGTTCCGTGATGAAAATGGCGCGAGCATAAGGACCTGTGACGCCGTGCAGCCCGTCAAACAGGACGCGGAACGACTGGGCCTTGTCCTGGAGGAACGTCTTGACGAGCGCGAAATCAAAGATCTCCTTCAACAGAATGACGTAATCCGCCACAGAGTCGATGATCTGCACTTGAGAGCCTCCGTACGTGGTCTCGCCGATCTTGGACAGATCGACCTGCAGGACACGACGTGAGCTCTGCGCGACGAGATCGTGAAACGAAACGCACCGGTGCATCCTCGATGACCTTGTATCGCGCGATCGTCTTGGTGATCTCGTATATCTTGTTCGTCACGTTCTCGGGGGCAGGACCACCGTTGGACACGTTGTACTTGATACCAAAATCATTGTCGGGTCCGCCCGGGTTGTGGCTCGCCGTGAGAAGGATGCCGCCGTCGGCTTTGTACTTGCGGATCACGTTGGACGCGGCGGGGGTGGACAAGATCGCATCCTTGCCGACGATCAACTTTTTGACGCCGTTGGCGGATCCGATCTTGAGGATGGTCTGCACGGTTTCGGGGGAAAAGTAGCGGCCGTCGCCGCCTATGACGAGCGTGGCGCCCTGGGGCTGGATGGCATCGAGGATGGACTGGATAAAGTTCTCGGTGTAGTGCTACAAAGCGTGTGCTTGAGCGCGCCGTCTCTCGGGAACACGTCCGCGTACTTGTTGTTGGAACACCTTGACTCTGTGTGCCGTCGGTCAGACGGGATCCGGGGGGTCACTGTCGGTGTACGGACCTCTTCCTGAGCCCCGACGTGCCAGGCTTCTGGCCGTCAAACGGTTTGGTGGGGATTTCCTTGACTTGGTAGGTCATCGTCGCAGGTGGAGCGGAAAACCATTCAGCGCTTTTATGTTTCCGGATCACACGTGACGATTCCCGTCCGTGCCCGAGTAGATACCAACTAGAGTCGACCCCTTTCCCCGCCTTGCAGATCCTCGCCAAAGGTCTCGGAAAAGGCTTTGGCCAGGTGCGGTATCATGTCCTGAGTGACCAGCCCACGGCCCTCCACCTGGAACGCCAACCTGCTGGTCGTGCGTGTCACCATGCTCCCACCGATCGCGGCCAAGACGGGCAGCCTCGACGCCGGCAACGAGTGATCCCTACGCGTCGATTAGCATCGCCGACGCGCTCGCGAACCACCACGCACCCATACGCCCCGTCCTCGTAACACTTGCCCCACGCCAGCGCCGTGCCCACGCACCCGCTCAACACGTCCCCCTGCCCCCCACACCGCTTCATCCCCCCGGGCACGTCCACCACCACCACCTCCCTCGCCTTCTCCCCCTCTCCCTCCGCCCCCGTCGTATCCCGCGCGACCACGTCCCGCGCCCCCTTTTGCAGCACTACCACCCCCCCGAGCCGTTTCGACACCTCCGCCGCCCTCTCCTCCCCCTCCACGTCCCCGCCCACCCCCACCTGCTCGCACAACCGCCCAAACTCGACCACGTTGGGCGTCAACACCGCCCTGCCGTATCCGCGCACCGTCTCCAGCGCCTGACCCACCATCCACAGCGCGTCCGCGTCCAGCACGACGTACATGTGCCTGGCGCGGGCGAGCCCGAGCGCGGTGCGCGCATAGTGCTGCATGTAGGCTTCGCGGCCGAGGCCTGGGCCGAGGACGAGGACGTGCAGGCGTCCCAGGATCCCGTCGAGCTCGTCGCACACTCGGTCTTGTGGGCTAAGAGGGAGGGGGGGTGAGTGGGCTGATGGGATAGGGAGGGGACGCACGCATCTTGGACGAGGATCGGGTGGACGATCAGGTCGGGCGAGTAGGACTTGATCGCTTGTCCGGCGCTCGGGGCACAGATGACGTGCGAGAGGTCGGCGCCCTGTGGGTGGAGCTGTTCAGACGGTCGACGTTCCCGTATGTAGACGACCGTACCATGCGAAGGGCAGACATGGCCGCAAAGAACGGCGCGCCGGTGTAGCTAGGCCATCGTGAATGCAATGATCGTAGCAAGGGAGCGTGACGAACTCGAGAGCCCCTCCTAGGACGCCCACCCTACCTGCGCACCTGTCTCGGTTTCACGCCCGCCTACGCAAACAACGACGCACCTGACTGGCCTTTGTGCAAGGTCCCATTGAGAGGCGGGATGATTTGTTTTATTTGGTCGATAATGGCTTTAGGGACGGGCATGGTGAACGTCCGAGTCAATGGTAGTTTCATTTACAATTACATGCAGCGGAGACTGGCACGGCGAATAGGATATCGGGAAAACGGCGAGTGATACAACACATATGCACACGAGCGTTATCCGGCGCTACCAGCACCCCAACAACTGGGAGAAAAGATGGGTAGGCGCAAAAACATTAAGCTTTGGTTCTTGTATCGTAAAAGAAGGCGGCTTTGGCGTGGATTAAAGGAAAGCTTGCACGTTCCGACCAGAAAGGGGACAAGGGGTAATATGTACGGTGCGCAAAAGACAACAAGCAAGCTTAGTAGCGCTCCAAGCAAAAGAGTCAATAATTCCAAAATATAAGTAAGGAGACGGTCGAGCCAAGCAAGGGTCATGAGGCTGAAACGCCAGCCGTGGGCCCACTATGCCAAAAAGAGCCCAAGAACGCACCGGCGTTGGACATTATTTCCACGGCACGACCGACGAGGGTGCCTTGCTGGCCCTCTTCACACCGGCTGGGACTCCTGGAGCCACCGGAGGAAGATCTCCGTTCGTGGCGGACGTTGGGAAAGGGTGGGGAGCACATGGGCAGAACTGGCGAGTTGGCGGGCGTAGGCTGACGCGAGATGGATTCCTGTTCCTCTTGCGCTTGACTGGGGGAAATGGGTATCGATACAGGAGGCGCTTCGGTGTAACTTGTCTTGGCCAGTACGAGACGTGGCGGTGAGCGTGTGGCGACGGTCGGAACAACAGTGACAGCGGAAGACCCGGACGGAGATGATCCGCAAAGAGACTTGTTTCGTACCTCGAGAACCGGTGCTTGCTCCGGCTGAGGCTGTTCGACGGCGATGTATACGGTGGCATTTGGGTTCTCGGGGCTGAGACTGGTATTGGATCCGGACCCCGAGTGCGAGCCGGGTCTTCGCGCGCATCGGTCTCGTCCCCTCTCTGTGGACCGTCTCTCGGTTCTTGCGTCCCGGTCTCTGACTCCAAACTTTCCTATGCCAAGCCCGACGTTCCCGTCGGGACTGCCGGTACCGAGACTCTCTCTGTCTGAAAACGACGAGGAGCGTGTGACACTGCGGCCGCGGGGCTGTTCACCCTGTGAAGACAGCGACGGAGAAGACGCGGTCCGCCCTCGGGGTGGCGTGGGGTCGGACGGAGCAAGAAAGGCGCTTCCGTTGGTTCTGGGAACGGCAATAGCGGAAGTGGACGTGATCATCTCGTTTGGCGAGGGAGTGCGGGAACGCGACCTGCTCCGGGATCTGGAGCGAGACCTCGAGCGCGGGGTGTCCAGCTGGTTGTCTGAAGGGCTGACGATGACTTCGGGACCGACCGGACTGCGTTCGATGCAAACGTCCTGGGGTATGCGAGGGGTCCTGGAATCCACGGTCGAGTCGGACGTTTCCATGTCATGCTCGAGGAGACCACGAGTTGGAGAGGGCTTTGCGGACTGATCGGACGGCTGCGGGCTAAGCTCCATGCGTCCGTCTTCGATCATGTCATCGCCGTCCTCGGGGGCAGAGTAAACGTACGATGGGGGCACATAGACGAGCTCGACGGGGGAGTCGTGGCCGCCGTTGTGGTTGTGGCAAGAGGGGAGATGTGAATGTGCGAGTGGGTCGGGGGAGTGGTCGTCGTCGTCTTCTAGCTTTGTTTTGAGGACGGTGGGGGCGATGAGTGCGATGGTGACGAGTTCCTTGTCCGTGCTCAGGGAACGCTTGAGAAAACCATTGCGGCTATGCCCACGCCGACCGACGGCGGGACAGGGCGGAGAGCGGGACTCGGGCGGCCGGGAGTGAGAGGACGAGGAAGACGAGGAGGAATGGGTAGGAGAGCGGGGGACGGTAGGACGGCGGAGAGGTATTTGAAGTACGTCGTCGTCGTCCTCTTCCTCCTCCGAGGTGGTGGACGAGGGTGGGGACACGATGTGAGGGGGCGGGGAATGACGAGCTATTTGATAGGAGGCATCGTGGCGGTCGTCGTCAAAGAGGATCTCGTCGGCCTCGTCAATGATGCCGTCCTCCGAATCTTCGTCGTAGCTAAAAGGGGAAGGTGAGCGGATCATAATGGGGATGGCAAGGGCCGCGAACCCGTCGTCGTCAGGGTGTGCCAAATGGGGATTTGAAGTGGAGTAGTGGGGACGCTTCCTTTTCGGCTTGTCGATGGCGATGCACTGTTCTACGAAGGTGTTGAAACTGATATGCTTACGTTTCTGGCCGGGAGCGACAGACGCCGGGGGAGAGTCCGACTGGAGGAGTGCGGAGACGGGGGGCTCGGGAAGAGCGCTCGGGGGGGCGCGAGGCGGGGAATCCCGACGGAAGGCGCGGGTCGGACCCCAGCGGGCAAGGTGGGTGTCGCTCTTGGTCTGGGGGAGCGAGGGTCGGATCGATTTGTGCGGCAGAGCCGGATCAGCGCTATCAGACATGATCTGAGCCACATCGTCCTCCTCGGATTCGGGCGGGCTGAAGACGGGGGAGAGAGGAAAGTCGGAGGTGAGGAGCTCACAGATGGAGCGGTGCTTGAGGATGGGTTTGCGGACGATGGGGGGCAGAGGGGCGGTGGTGGAGAGGTCGAGGAGGGTGGCGGCGTTGGGGGACGGTCTGGGGGTTGGATCTGCGGTGTGAAGCGGGCCGTAGAGCCAGGTGACGTCCGAGTCCTTGAGCCTGCGCGGGGTCAGCTCAGCAGACGACTCAGAAGAGGAGACGGACCAGTTGAGGGTCTCCGGGGTGACGGTCTTGAGGCCGTTGCGCTGCTTCCACCAGGTGCGCCAGGAGGCGTTCTCGAGCCGGACGCCGTTTGCGATTTCGTTCTTGAGACGGGTCATGTTCCGCCACGAGCGCCAGACGTCCTCCTCGCGCCATTCGTGGGACAGATAGTCGACCTGGCCGCGGGGGAGGTCTGAGACGGCCGAGTCGTCGGGCACGGTGTTGAAGCTGGCCATGGACTCACGTGAGGAAGGATGGGAACGTCGGAGTGTGCAGGGAGATTGAAAAGCGGCCAGTCACGTGCACAAGCCGACCCTGCCATGGACCACGACCAGCCGGCGTTCGACTTTCAGGCCTTTCTCGACCAGATCAAGGCCCGCGGGGCAGAGCCCGTCGCAAAGTACCTCAGATCGTGCGTGCCTTCTCCTCGCCCTTCCCCGCTCACCCCGCCCAGCTTCCTCGGCAACTTTGCCAAGCGCACGTTCACCGTCAACGATCAAGTCAAGGTCATCAATGACTTTCTCAGCGTACGACCCGTGCCCGCCAGCTTGATCCGGCTGAATCCCAGTCTAGTTCATCGCCGCAAAGATGCGCGAGTCCGACGTCTGGCGGAACGCGTCCGACGCAGAGTTCGACAACGCCATGGAGGGCATGGAGAAGCTCGTCATGAATAAACTCTACGACTTGTGCGTCCTGTGACGCTCTCCGTGCCGTCCCTCGTTCACCCCTCTTCCAGCACCTTTACTCCCTCTCTTCCCCTCCTCAGCCCCCCGCGCCCCGTGACCGCAGACGACCTCGAACGGGATCGAATCCTCGCACAGAGGATCCGTCTGTTCCATTGGGTAAAGCCCTCGCACCTCGACATCCCCGAACTGGAGAGCGACGAGCCGGGCATCTTTGGCTTTCTCGAATTTGCACAGCAAGGTCCTTTGCATTCCGTACCCCGCGTCCTTTGCCTCAACCATTCCCCAGAGTTGTGCAAGGTGAACCACTACAAGGCACCGAGAGACAAGCTGATCTGCGTATTAAATTGCTGCAAGGTCATATTCGGTCGGTCTCTCGGCTCTGCCCCTCTTCAGCGACTTACCCGACGAAAAGGTCTTCTCCGTCACTTGCGAAAGGACGAGGGAGCGGACTCGTTTATCCCCGTCCTCATATTCGTCGTCCTCAAAGCAAATCCAGACCACCTTCTCTCCAACGTGGAGTGCGCTTGTCCCATCGTTTTCGACGCTCGTTCGTGACGTACCCACAGGTTCATCAATCGCTTCCGTAACCCCGCAAAGCTCCAAAGCGAAGCAGGCTATTACTTGTCGAGTCTCGTGAGTCCGGACGGCTCTAGCGAACCCTGAATCGACTTACGAGCACGATACCACAGATGGGAGCAGTTCAATTCATCGAGACCATGGATCACACGTCTGTCTCCAACATCACCCGAGAGGAATTTGAGCGGTGGGCACCCCGAATAGGACCTTTTCTCTCATGCTTACGGCTGTTTACAGAAACGTCGAACTAGCTATCCAATCCCTACCTCCCTCCCTGCCTTCTTCGCCGACCTCGTCCACCTCCTCCTTTTCACCCTTTACTAAATCTCCCCTCCCCTCTCCCCACGCAGGTGAAGAGTCCGCTCAGCCACTGACGTTATCGGTCCCCTCTCAGGCACAGAGTATAGGCGAAGATGCGCGCCGGCTGCTCCAAAAGACCGGTGATGCCGTTTCGAAGCCACTAGGCGCAATTAGTCGTATCTTTAGTGACGCCCTCGATGAGAAAATGTCTTATCTCCCAGGCCCATTTGCGCCTTTGGAGCTTGCTCGGGAACGGGCACAGGAAGGGTCAGACAATCAAGCCGAACGGCATTGGGCGCACCCTGATCAGATTGCTCAATTTAGGGCGAGCACACCCAACAACGGCAGACAAGAAGAGGCTCTGAAGCCCCCCATCCAGACGACGTACAAACCGCGTGTTCGTAAGCCATCGCCCGTACCATCGCCCACCAGTGCTCTAGAGGACGCATCCGGGACGTCGAAACCCACGGCCAATTCCAAGGTTATTCCTGGCACTATACAGACACCGTCGTCCGTTCCTTGGTCTAGTCCTTTTCCGAGTCCGCTTCCCCAGCATCTGCAGCCACCCTCTCAGGCACAACATATCTCACGGACACCCACGCCATCGCTTGACCTGTCGGCCGTCCAAGCTGAGATTGACAGGGCACACGCGCACGCCAGCGCTACTTCCCGTAACACTCTTGCTCAGATGTTCCCCGCCATAGATGCCGAAGTGCGCGATTTAGTACTCGAAGCGAACGGCGGGGACCTGGGGAAGAGCATCGAAGCGTTGTTGGAGATGAGCGGAAGCCCATAGCTGCCATCCGACGATGGCCTTTGGGTACAGTGACATCCATATGGGGATGTATTGGCACCTTCCAGCCGACCGATCGCACGCGCGCCCGAGGTATATTTGGCGCATCAACGGACACACCGTATTCTGTCCGCTGATGAGATATCGCTGTTATCTCGCATACTGTAATCCATCATGATCGGGGGTCGGTGTTGACCTTGCCTCGTGCCTCGGTGTGTACCGAGGAACAACGTAATCCCTCTTTCGCTTTAATCGCTGCATGTGGAATACCGTGAGGTCGAAAGTGAGGTAGAAGTCCACCATGACATCATGGTTCCACTGGCGGACTAGCAACATGGTTTTCCGCAGAATCGGACCTTGAAAGTAGTGCAAACCCCTGTCTTTTATCAAAGGGGTTCGGCAGCACAATCTACGATGCACCATCGTGACTATGAGCTTTCACGCCTCGAGGAGGAGTACGTAAAGGCGCTTGCTGCGCCAAACGACCCAAACCGTACATCTCCTAATGTTTTAACATTATGTCAAAAGATTTTCAGGTTTCTCCTCTCGGTAGGCTATGGCGCATACGCAGGCTCTAGGGTGGAAGTAAGGAGTAAATAACGTCAACTTTCCACCGTTGACGTCCGCTTCAGCAATTCACCAGAGTTTCCTTTGATGAATTCATCACTGTCTACGACATTGCGGATGAATCCACTGCTCTCTGTAAAAGAATAAGGCAAGTTCGTTTGCAGCTATCCAATGCTATTGCTCAGTTTCTATGTATTACGATAGCTTGAGCTACGTCCCTCGAAAAGGGGGAGGTACTGCCATCATCCAGTATCCAGAAAATCTTCACAAACGTCTGGTTCAGAGTCTCTCCGATGTGATCAGAACTTCGCTAGCGCAGCTTTGTATCAATAGGAGGCGCTTTTTGGTCGCCACCTGGCGCACACATACCATTCTGACGATGGATGGATTCCATGGAATACCCGATCTTACTCTACTCTTCTCACCAAATGATGATGCTCTGGCCATTGCAGAGTGCACTTCCACACACAACTGTGATGGGGTGATGGAGAAGATCAGGGGGGCGCTCGAATCCTGCGATGAGATCATCTTCGTCGTTCTCATTCTCGTGAATGAGCCTCGGCCTTACCAATGCCCCCTCAAGGGTTCCGAAGCCTGGGAGACGTTCTCTAGGGAAGAGAGATGTAATCTTTTCCCGCTCTCCAGCCACTGGCCCGACGCCAATGGTCCGAATCCCATTCGCTTTGCTGGGCATGAATGGTGCAACGTCGCTTCTGTCGAGTATCGTGTATGGGTCAAGGGCGACGCTTCCGAGCGTATCGACATCGACAATGATGTACCCGCGATTGGAGTGAGTGAGATGTCGTGTTCACGTCCAAACTGACATCTCCACAGACGCTCTATCCCGAGATTGCGATGGGCGACGTCGAGGCGAAGCTCCAGGAAGGGCTGTCCAAAACGAAGCGCTTCGTCACTCGGCGCGCGAGGGACCTCTAACCCAAGGCTTCTTCAGACATACGTAAACTAGAAGACGCTCAAGCCACGTTGGTCGTCGATTGGGATCCCATGCGGTGGGGTGTGGAATTTGCGATCCGCAATACCGCCAGTGTGCGTTGTTCAAAATGGTATAGTGACGAAATCTATCGATCCAGGGATTCTCGCGTCGACGACGAATCGCGTCAACCTATGAGACGCCAAGATCGAACCAAGTCGACAAGTGATGCTGGTACAGTGTGTATTCTCGACCATGGACGCTTGGGACTTTTTCGCGTTTTCCAGAACGGGTCGCAGTCCAATTAATCCTAGAATGATTGGTCCGGAGAACTATCCACTGGTGGTATGTTGCGTCATGTGATATGATCTCTTCATGTTCACTTCCACTTTGACTCGATGTTTTCCTTTTCTTCCTCGCCTATAGTACGTGGCTAGAGTGCCGGTAATCATGTTGTTATGGTGAACAATAGTATCTCACGGTTCTTCATTCGTCTGACGATCTGATGGAGTCCTGAAGATCCAAGGACCGTAACCTAGATCGAATTTTAACCCTCATTGATACCGGCACGTGGCTGATAAATGATCACGCAGATCTTGCAACAATGTCACCTTGACCGCCTGGCGTGTTCCAAACTGGACCGTTTCTTGGAGTGACGTGTCGTCTCTCGTGATGTGTGCTCTTCGCAAGCGATCCACCGACTCTGACTTCAAGCCCGCAACGTATGGCACTCCGGCAGATCCCACATGATTACCATCCGAGTCACCGGCTGCTGACCAGCATAGCCGGGGTGCTGCCAATGGTCGTATCCGATTTGGAGCCTCCAAGCTTCTGTATGGCACAAACAGTACCGCGTTTACGAACCAGCCGCCTAATCGCGGCTCTCGAAAGGCTGTCACGATGGGCGTATCGCGGTGAACGTTCCGTGTTCATTTCGGTCTGACACGAACCGAGCAAGAACGTGGAGCGAGACCCTTAAGGCGGGTGTCAGGTCTCAAGTCGGTACTATGGAGACGTTCATCCTCAGGCTGCTATCGCTCGCCGCACTCGTTGCCTTGCTCGTTCGTGTCGCTTTCAGTGCGATTCCCGACTTGTTCCCGGTTACTGGGAGACGGGAGAATACCGTTCATGAACGCGCTACCAAAGAGCCAGTTCCCAAGAACGTTGTCCCTAACAGAGACGGTGGTGCCAGCACGAAAATCTTCATCTCCAACGTACTCGAGAAATGGCCGTGGCCTCCTCAAATCAACCCAAACTATGCCGTGGTCAAGAAGGAGGCAGACGCTTGGATAAAGAGCTTCCAAGCCTTCACCCCTAGGATACAGGACGCTTACGATCGTTGCCAATTCAGTCGGTATCCTGCATTCGCGCTCGATCGACATGCTGATTCCATTTGATAGGTCTCTTTGCGTGTCTGATATACCCCTTGACGAACAAAGGTAAAGTCGTCCCGCGTACATGTTATGGCGGTTTTTTCAACGATCCTTTCAGACCTCACCCATTTCTTTTTCCTCTTTGACGAGTATTCCGATAAGACGACGCCCTCCGAAGTTCGCAAGCAGAAGGAGACGGTCAAGGACGCGTTGCGAAATCCTCACGTGCTGCGTCCGAAAGATGAGTGGATCGTCGGGGAAGTAGCACGCCAGTATGTTCACGGTTTGGTTGAAAGTCGACGACACGATGTTTACTCCACGACAGGTTCTGGGTACGGACCGTACAGAACTGCACCCCAATTTCGCAAGAGAGGTTCATTCGGAACATCGAGGAATACTTGGACGGCGTCGTGCAGGAGTCCGCAGACAGAACGAATCATCGCGTCCTTGATATCAAGAACTATATCGATCTACGTCGTCGCATTGCCGGTGCAGCGCCCGCATTTTCCATATATGAACTAGGATTCGACATCCTAGACGACATGATGGCACGTTTAACTTCCATAATATCGTAGCATGCGTCATGAGTGAGCACCAGACAGACATAAACGGTGCGATACTATGGGTGGAGGACTATCTTTGTCGAGCCGCAGATAGGTTCCATGCCGCGTTTGCCGCCCTTCCAGAGTGGGAAGAACCCTTGAATTCGCAGGTTAGGGCGTATTGCAACGGATTAGGTCAGGTCGCGCGGGGTAACTATGAATGGGGTTTCGAAAGCAAGAGGTATCTTGGTAGCAAGGGTGCTGAGATTAGGCAGAAGAGATGGATGTCACTCCTACCGAAGAAGCACACGGCGGAAATTGGCCCTGTGATCATTAATAGTTCTCTTTTGTAGCTTACGTTCATCCGACTCGAAAGTTAAAAATGTTCTTTGTTCTTTTCCTTCGATCACTCCAGCGTAGTCATAGTTATAGGAAATGATAGATACTTTGTCTTGCGTGGGAGAAGGAATGTGCATGCCATCGTCACGACTCGGAAGGCAGCGCGCCAGTCAAGGCCGCCCAACACTACTCCCACCTGCAGCGAGGGCAACGATGACGACAATAGCGAGAGCAGCACAATAACATGCCCGTCACCACGACGACAAGGACGGAGTCGAGCGTGATGCAGTGATGGGATTGATTAATGATCGAGGGAATGAAGTGGAAACAATGGTTCGAGTGAGGGCTTGAGCTTTATTAGTATAATCCATAGCGCCCGAGGGAGTATAAGACGGATCTGAGAATCCCAAGATATTGCCAAACAACTGTCAGTGAGACACCGAACATGCAGCACAAGGCACTCTGTTTTATTCTTATTGTGCTGGCCCATGTATCATTCCTCGTTGCAAGCTCAACAGAATTTGAGGGTACTGGATACGTCGATGACCAGGGTATGAATTAATTTGGCTTATAGTGCTATGTCAACTGACTGGCGTACTGGTAAATAGGTTCTAACCCCCGTGACACAGATGCAACTTTGTAAACTGGCGGGTAGGAGGACATCAATGGAAGGCGTCCGCTGGCACATAGATCCCCAGTTCATTGAATACAACAGAGAGTATGGTGGATGCCGCTGACGGATAAATGGAAAGTGGGACAATGGCTTTTGTTTTCAAAAAGTGGTCTTCCGTGGGCTTCCTAGGCCTGCCTTTGGGGAAGAGTAGACATCACTCGCTTACATTACTCGTATTGGTTCGTCCAAGAATCTTCCACACATGCCTATGCAATGCCTACAGCAAGTTGAGGTGAAAAATCTGCTGGCTACGCCGTAAACACTTACCCTCCAGAAATATTCTGAAGGCATTCGAGGGTTTTTTTTCGGCCAGGCGTGTACTTACCAACAGCGTCAAGCAAAGCTTTCGCCGACAAAGTCGGCATTTCTGAATGATTAAGTCTTGTACCTCGGATGAGATAGCGTTGACTGCGATACAGAGCGTAGTTCCGGTCTGTCGGCGCTGGTAGGCTGTTGACGAGCTTGGATGACGCCAGTATCACCAAGCAGGCGATAGTCTTGTACTAGGACAGTGAGATATCGTGTCCGTTTTCGTCATTCTTGCCGGGTCCTACTGGTTGGTCCTTGATGACTTGCGCGAGATTGTCACTCTCGCCAGCGAAGCGTCTGTAGAGAGCATAACTGGCGCGGATGCCGCTTTTCAGGCTCCGAGTCGCGTCGCGTTTAGATACACGCGTACGGTCGATACTGTAGGAGAGTGCGTCCTGTCCTCTCCCGCGATGTCGGAGGTCCGAACCTAGACCTCACGCATATACGCGCTCACTATGGAATATCATGACGCTGAATATGGGATAGATTGCCGGTGATATCGTGGCCGGTAAATGATATGTGCATCGCGTTGTGGTTGTTGTCTTTCAAATCTCTTTCCGCTGGCAGATTAGCAGAATGGCTTCCCACCGAGTCGGACCTTGAAAGGTGCAGCAACCCCCTATCTTGTACCAAAGGGATTCAAGTTGGATTTGGCAGAACAACCTACGATGCACCATCGTCACTTTGACTATGAGCTTTCAAACGTCGAGAAGGAGTACGCAAAAGCGCTTGCTGCGCCCCCCGACTCCGATTCAGAGTCGGATTGTAGTACATCCTCCAATGTTCTAACATCAAGTACGCGTATGTCGACATGCATGGAGCTGAAACTAAACGATTTCAAGAATCATGTCAGAAGATTTTCGAGTTTCTCCTCTCGGTAGGCTATGGTGCATACGCAGGCTCGGGTGTGAAAGTATGGAGTAGACGACATACCACACTTTCTGCCATTGACGGTCACTTCAGCAATTCACCGGCGTTTCCATGCAAGAATTCATAGCTGTCTATGATGTCACGGCTGAATCCCGTTTCCTCGGTAAAAAGATCAGGCAAGTCGCTTGCAATTACCTGATGCCATTGCTCAATCCCTGTGAATTACGATAGCTTGAGCTACAACCCTCACAAAAGGCGAGGTATAGTCACCATTCAGTATCCAGAAAATCTTCATAGATTTCTGGTGAATGATCTCTTCAATGCAATCGTACGTTCACTAGTACAGCTTCCAATCGATGCGAAATGTTTTCAAGTCCGCGTATGGAGAACACATAACATTTGGGGGACAGATGGATTCTATGCGATGCCCAATGCTACTCTACTCCTCTCACTCATGAAGCTTTTGGCAAATTACAAGACTCTGGCCATTGCAGAATGCACTTCCACTCAGAGCAGAGATAAAGTGATGGAGAAGATCAGGGGTGCTCGAAGCCTGCGATGATATCATATTCGTCATTCTCATTCTCGTGAATGAGCCTCGGCCTTACCAATGCCCCCTCGAGGGTTCCAAAGCCTGGGAGACGTTCTCTCGAGAAGAGAAATGTCGAGATTTTCCCTCGTTCTTCAGTTACGGGTCCGGACATGCCGGCGCTGATGGTTCTCCTACCTTGGAACCCATTCATGATTCTGTTCACATCGCTGGGCATGAATGGTGCAACGTCACTTCAGTCGAGTGTCGTGTATGGGTCAAGGACGACACTTCTGAGCGTATTAACGTCGACAATGATGTGTCTGCAACCGGCGTAAGTGACACGTCGCGACAACGCTCATGTCCAAGCTAACATCTCCGCAGATACTCTATCCCGAGACTGCGATGGGCGACGTTGAGGCGAAGCTTCAGGAAGGGTTGTCCAAATCGAAGCGCTGAATCATCGAGCTCGCGGGGGGCCTCTACCCTCAGGCTTCTTCAGACACACGTCAACTAGAGGACGTTCAGACCACGCTGACCATCGACTGGGATGACATAAGGTGGAATGTGAAGTGGGAGATCAGCGAGATCGCCTATATACGTTATGCAAAGTGGTATAAGGATGAAGTCTGTCGATCTGGGCGTTCTTGCCTCAACGAGGAGTCCTGTCGACCTACAGAAACGCAAAGGACGAACTCGATTGATAAGTGATACTTGTGTGGTGTATATTCTTGATCTCGGATGTTTCGAACTTTTTTCGCTTCTGTTCAATTAGCAACTAGTCCAAAGAACCACATACGCTAGGAGTGTGTTGTGTATGGTTTTCCGTTTAATACCAATACGGGGACTGCGATGCCAGTTTGAATGAATCGATCTAAGCTGACTAACTGGTGCCGGTCTGTCAGCACTGGTAGGGTGAGGCCAGTATCAGGGCAGCAATATGTCGTGTCGCCATTCTTACCGGATTCTACTAGTCGGCATTTTTTTCTGGGACATCCTTGATAACTTGCGCAAGATTGTCTCTCTCGCCATCAGCTCGGTGAGTATGTAGCCTCGCGGTTCGGGAACGTTGCCTAACGTCATCTCGGTTTTTCACCTTTAGTATATGGGAGCTGGGTCAGTGACTTTCGAGCTGCTTGTCACTATCCCCATTACTTTAAAGCAGGATTTCTCCGTACATCCGTGAATGTACGTCCTTGTTTCTCACCAGAACTGACATACATGCAGCGCATAACCTCGAAGGATCTTGCAAGCGCAGCGTCCCACTCATGATGATCGTCTCTGTGTGCGGCCGTCGCCCTGCCAGTGGAGACATTCAGAGAACCATCAGCTCCAGCATGTAACGCGCAAACCTACAGGGGCCCGCGTTTGCTTTGAACTGATCTCTAAATAGCCGCGAAATTCTTGTTCGAGGAAGTAATGTACGCCGAAATCACGGGGAGAGAAATGAGGTGGTTGCAATGGGAAGTGAATGGACGGTTTGAGAGTGTGGGAGGGGCCAAGTGAGGGGAGATGATCGGCGGAGTGGACATCGAGGTACTAGTGATGGCGGTAGGTGCTCGCGGTGTTTACGCGAACGGCGGATAATCTTACGAACATATGCCTTCTGCTCTTCAGAGCCGAGGAAAGCACCCGATCTAGAGTAGAAACGTGGACCGGAAGAATCCGGGGGGAAGACGTCATGCCGCGGCCTAGACATTAAGGTACACAACGCGAATTGCATGCGCAACTTATCAATCAGGTGGCTAGCACGGTCGAAGGATGATTGGTAGATGCACACACGGAAATTAAAGAGATGCATATGTTGGCGTGGAGTGCCAAGAGAAATGATAGTGGCACACATGGACGAGCTTCGCAGACATCATGGGCCTCGGTCATCGTGCTGCACAAGTACTTCTAAAACTTGTCAAGGGGTAAGGTAAGATCGAGGTATAATGAATCAAAGTCGTAGACATCAACTAGCTGATCCGATCATGAGAATGATACATACGTCAGTGTGTCTGCGCGACACCATGAATGGTCTCATGCATATGGAGTGGAGATTGGGATATTGTCTAATGTGACTCGGATTGTGTAAATGGGTGGTGATCGGTAAACTCCCGGGTGGCAGTCCGCCGGTTGTCGACGGGCACCGACGAGGGGTGGGTTGCGTATACACGTTTGAGGCCCACTCCTTTCAGTCCGGGCGTCGTACTCGGTGGGACGGTGGGCCAATTACTAAGTAATCTCCCTCTGCTTGATGGTGGAGGAGGACTGAGACCGCT